>JADFUC010001657.1:0-20157 GCA_019722365.1 Lithospermum erythrorhizon | reverse complement strand
ATCAATGCTTCGTTCAGTTACGTATTGCTTGACCATTTATAGATTAGCACATAACTTTCGCTTCCGCTACTTATGGAGTCCGATACTTGCGTATATTCTCTTTGGTATGTTGGGCTGTGATTACCCGACAGGGCCAGAAGGCATCATGTTGAGCGGGGTATTGTTTGTCTATTCTTAACTTGATACTTGGTCCCACGGATCGAGGTTTAGTGGTGTTCCATGTGCTCTGGTTTCGGAGTTACAATCTAGGACTCTTAGTGGCGTTGTCCCATCTTGAGATTGCGGCTCACCTCGAGCTTTTCGGCAACTCACAGAGATTGACTTGTTGGTGTGAAACATGTAATACGAGGTAGGCAGGTCAATCTTCGAGGGCTCCAGTAGCTTGATCTTGAGATAGTGCTTTGATTTGCCTAATTTGTTAGGTTGTATATCGGTGGCTCTTCAAAGCATTCAGATATTGTGGATATATCTCGACTAGCTTTGAGGCTCGTGGTAAGATTCCACTTGTCCGGCTTTAGAGCGTGTTGAACATAGTGGTATGTTCTGAATGTTAAATGGCGAGGCTGAAGTAGTCGGGGCCGGTCTGCATTCATAAAAGGATAAATGCGTTGAATATCTAGATGCCTTGAGAGTTTGCGTGTTTTGGTAGAAGGATCCTCGAATTTTAGCAGGTGAATGTATTTCTTAGACACGGGCAGCTCGACGGGGGAAGCTTCTAAGGCATCGCTGTGAACACCACCGAACTCACGGGACCTTGGTCCTCTGAGGTTTTAGAGATAGTGTTGGAATAGAAAGATGTACCTTTGCTTTCTTCCTTAGTTTTATGTGCCTTCCCGGCACTAGTGGTGTGTTGGCCAGCGCATTACTATTTAATGGATCAAAGGTCTTCCCTAGAAGGATATTAAATGTGACTTTGACATATCATGTGAAACAATGTGATTTCTAGTTTCCTATAACCAAGTGCGGTCTTACTTTTCAATCATTCGACTCCCATGGTTAAAACCTTGAATTGTAATATGGAAGCTGTTGTAAGTCTTTAGTGGAGATACTAGAAACTTTAATGTCTAGAATGGTAGGATATTTACAGTGATCCTCCGTGGCATTACGCTTATCAAACTTCGTTAACCTAACACATAGAGTGGTTTATTATAGTACCATCTTCTTGTAAGGCGGGGTCTCCGTCATTTGAATGGTGGCGAAAGTCCCTAGAGACTACTTGAAGCGGTAAGCGTGCGCCCTTAATGCCTCTGTTGT
This sequence comes from Lithospermum erythrorhizon, assembly GCA_019722365.1. Lineage (NCBI taxonomy): Eukaryota > Viridiplantae > Streptophyta > Magnoliopsida > Boraginales > Boraginaceae > Lithospermum > Lithospermum erythrorhizon. The sequence continues at coordinate 18,903 of JADFUC010001657.1, read as the reverse complement.
AGTTGAGTCTTTGTAGAGCTTGACACGTACATGTTATGCTTAAGTAGTCCTCGTAAATGCGAGTAATCGACTTCCGTGCTTTCAGGGGATGGCGTTACTTTCTCCCAAAAGTCAGCAGTACTTTGACCTCACTAGAGCTAGACAATGGTGAGGAGTAATGTGGTTGGAAGAGACTTGTCTTCTTAGAGTTATGCCCACTTTCTTCTGAGATCGTTACTATCTCTTTTTAAATATGAAGAACTTTCAATAGGATGCCTAGTATCCTATGATACTTACCAAAATACGGGCTCCGTTAGCGGTTTGCCTCCTTGGGCTCTTTGACTCGGGAGTTCTCAGGCTTTGCTTTCAATGGCATCAAACATCGAGAGGAAAGTCCAGCTCGAAAGGAAGGGTAATCCGCCTGCTGCATCTCTTTGAGTGTGGGGCGTTCTTTGCTCGAGTGACCTACGCCCGACGCTTCTTGGATTACGAAGGAGAACTTAGTGCGTCTTAGAAGTCACGGCATGTGCTCTTTTCAAGCTTGGAAGTTGCTTTGGCTTCACTTGGCTCATGTTGGCGCCGAGGTAAGAGGCTGCTGGGTAGAATGCATTACCGCTTTATTATTTGATATCTGCGGAGAAGCTCCGTATAGTGAGCTCACGTTGCTAGTTGCTCGAAAAGTTTGGGAAGTATTCCATGCATAATATGTGCGAGGTCCCCTGATGCTTATTCCTTGGATGGATATCTTGGAGTAAATTTAATGACTACGAGCTATGCTGCATTTTAAGTTCAAGCTTCTTCATCACATTTGATGAACTCTATAACTTCACTCTTCTTTTTTTTTTCTTGGTGAAACGATTGGCTCCATCGTACTAATTGTCCCTCTTTCTACTAAAAGAAAGATTGAGGAATTAAGCTTTCAGTTATTTATTATGTAGAGCGGGCTCAGTCGATGTACCACTCGAGCGCGTTCCACTTTGAGGCGAGCGAGCATTTGACCATTTCATCCCGCCCGGTCAGTTGTTGCGTGTCTCGACAAAATTGGGCTACATGTTGTTAAGGGTTCCAGTTCCATCGAAGTGTTGGAACTTGGGTGGAAATTTGTCTACCAGTACATGTCACGGGAGGTGTAGAGGCTTTATGTAGGTGTATGAAGGTGCCTCCCGTCTTGGCCTTTTATTGCCTCGGTTTTATTGCCTCAGTATACTCCTCCATCGGTTGTGATGTTGGAATCGTTCCATCTACTGGAATAATGGGAGTTTCTCGTATTCATCGGTTGTCCTCGTGATGAACTTAGGGTATTATGATGGGATGGATGGGATGCCACATCTCGTATTGAAGCGAGAGGAGCCTCTGTTTGCTTTAGAGCGACTTGATTTCTCTTGCTACATCTTCTTGATGGCTATATACGATATCTAAGCGATGAAATTAAATGCGATGTTGCGTCTTTTCACTTGATAAGTTTCTACCATTCTGTTAGTGCGGCCGTACGCTCTTTTAGGGAGGTAATAGTAGTCATCATTGCTGGTGCTAGGATGTACGCGAGGCCGTGAATGAACGGACTACATTCTGGACCCTTAGTAGGTGTCTTGGTGTAGAACCCCGCGGTTACTTGAGCTTTCCGGCTGACGTCGTCGAAGTTCTTAGCTATATGTTGATAAGGTTCCTCATTTGGAATTAGAGGCGCCCATTTGCTTCTCTTGTTGTGACTTGTTTTGCTTCAAAGAGATCTTGGCAATATGTTAGCAGGATAGACTGACGGGGTCATTGAGGCGTCCACTAGCTGGTCGTGTATTTGCTTGATTTGTGTTATTGTGACAACTTCTCCTTGTAGTACTCTTTGGTACATGAAAAATAGTTGAGACAAACCTCTTGGAAACATCTCGGTGTCAGCAATGACGAAGGGTAGTTAACAGTCCTACCCGGGTGTACCACCAGTATGCTTGAGCAAAATTTTATTATTATTTATCTTAGGAGGTACAAAATAAAAAACTCCACGGTAGGGGAAAATTCCTCGATTATGCAAGGGTTTTATCAAATCGAAGGGATCGATTGTCCAAGCTATGGATCTACAAGTCTTTGCGGACAATTTGTGAATGTCTATCTTGCTTGGCTTGATTTAGTGTGATGGGAGCTTAGTGTAAGTCGAACGATTTCCCAGACTTGACTTGAGCTCGACTTGGTTTTGGATAGGAGCTCTATGATGAGGCTGGATATGTCACGGTCTTGATGGAATGAGGCCAGTGCGGACTTGGATATAGTCGAGTCGGGGGCCTTAGCGGCGTATTCCCGTGTTGGTTGTATGGACTTGATCTTGGGTCTTGAACGTCTCGATACATGACGGACGGATATGGACTTATTACTTGAGGGACTGCGGTGTGCGAGAACTGCCTTTTTTTGTGGTGGGACTTGGTAGACACAATACTCTTTGTCTTTAGTGGGACTTGACTCGAGCTTGTGAGGCGCATAGAGTGATAGCAAGTAAGTTGTTGAATCGATTAAAACTAGCATACATGCTATATGGGCACTTAGCATTTTGTTATTGTAGGGTGGGGTTAATTGAGATTTGGCCTCGCATGGATTTGATTTAAGTTGTGAAGTAATATGCGCTTAACATGCTACGTAGGCATGTGACTTATTGTTGTAGTGATCGGTAGAGGTGGATTGTCCCAATCTTTGTTAATGATCTGGTCGATCGAGACATAGGCCTTAGCGGCGTGTTTCACTGGAATATAGCTACTATAGGAATTTGAGCGTTCAATGTATTCCTATATACGAACTTGATGAATCAAACTTGAAGTTTTTCGGTGTTCATGCAAGATTTATGAATAATCAGGGGCTATTTAGTTTATTCCTGAATATTCGAAGAGTTCTTGAGAAATCGGATGTCAAATTCTCATAGATTTTGCTTCTAACTTGAAGAATTACTGTGTTTAATGCGGTAATCATAATTTGAGCATATTTTGGCTACTGAAGGTATTTTCCAGCCACCAAAGTGAATTGTTTCATTGGTGGTTGAAATATTTAACTAAAGAATTTCAAGGTAAGCCACTTTGTATTTTCTCGAGATGTTTTAAATTATTTTGAATGATGTCTTGATTGATATTTTTGAAATATAGAAATTATTATAGGTTTTTGAGGCGAATCACTTTTCTTGGTGGTTAGTTTTAATTCCAGTGGATCATGATCTTAGCAGATTTGAATTTTGAGGCAATATTTTAACAAATCAGCATTTTGAGCCCGTTGGTCGAGGAAAATTCGAATTTCAATGAGTGAAAACTAGTGTAAGCTTCTTACTTACTTAAATTATGTAAGCTCCTAAGTAAGGGCTCGAAATTGAAATTGTTCATTAATGCTTGCGTTCGACCGTACATGTTTAAGCATTCGTCGTTCGATGGCGTGTTTCAAAATATTACGTTCGAGCAGCATGTTTGAAAGTATCGACTGGACATTCCGTCAAATGGACGTTAAATTTGACTTTTTGCGATAAATTGATAGGGGTAAAATTTTCCAACACTCATTTTTTAGATAATTTTTTAGTTTTATTCAAATTTCGAGGCAAATATTTTGATGAAATTAATTTTAATAAAATATTTGGATGGAATTCATATTTGGATGAGATAATATTTTCCCTAAAATTTTATTGAAATTAAAAATTAATTTAAAAAATTAGTGTTAGATAATTTTATTCAAGCTAATTTTCCCCAAAAATCCAAGAAACAACATCACATTTTTGTGGAATGACTAGAATGGACAATTTTTCTTGAAGCATGTGATTAAGTGTCATTTTGGAAGCATGTATGACTCGAATAAAAGGGATTTTGAAAACATGTATAACCTCGATAAATGTCCAATAACTCACTAAATTTATGCGATGAGTGTCTTTATTTATTTCGGCTTGTGCTTCATGTCGAATAACAACTACAAACATACATCTTTCGATAGAGTCTTATTGATGCTCTTTATTTAGGTACATGATATTTCCGATATTAGATTCAATAATATATATACCACATTATAAATATTATATCCCATATTTTTTAATATACATTATTTATTAATAATGTAATAATTATATTTCTTCTTAAAAAATATTTTTATTTAATTAATTTTTTATCATTAAAATATTATTAATAATATTTATTATTGTAATTTTATTTGGTTAGACAAAAAATAAATTATGCAATATTAAAAATATTTTATTTAATTATATTTATAATTATATTTTTTGTTTAATATTAAATATTATTGTCAATATTGTTAATAACTTTTATTATTACAATTTTATTTGGTTGAACCACGAAATAAATTATGCAATATTAAAAAATATTTTTATGCAAAACACATCTCTTGTGCCCGTACCCGACTCATTAACTATTAAAAAATCATAGTTGGGATTATTGGGTTGTCGATGAAAATAGGGAAATGAAGGATCCATAGTTCAAACAAAAAGATTGAGAGAATGTATTGTATAGGAGTGTTGAAGGATTGCGGTGTTGATGAAATTATATTGAGAGAATGTATTGTTGGCCGGGTTATTGAATAACAAGTGAAAGATTGTAGTGTCGAATGAGGAGGAAGTGTCAAAATATATAAGAGTGTGACAGTTCGTTTTTTAATATATAGCTTATATTGAGTATTTTTATTTAATTTGAAATTTCATTTTTCTAATATTAAACATTATTGTTAATAATTTTATTATTCCATTTTTATAATATTAAACATTATTGTTAATAAATTAAACTAAAATAGTTAAACAAAAATACACCTCTTATGTTGCAAATAGAATTATCTATAAATCATAATAATTATTTTAAATAATGTTATTGACCATTTATTTATGATTATATATTGACATATTTTATAATATTTTTAAAATTTTGATAATTTACATTCTTAATTTGAGTAAATATCGGGCGATCAAGATTATTTCATATAGCGCCACGCGTATGCTCGGACATTAACTTCGGGTAGTCCGTTGGAGTCGGTGTTCGGCGATAGCAGATTATTTATAAAATAATATTTTATTTAGTTATATTTATATTTTACATTAATTAAATTAAAAAATAAATAAAAGACAAAATATTTAAATGAGGTTGTATGTATATATATTCGACAAAGCAAGCAAATGATCAAATGAATAGCAAAAATTAAAAAGAATCTGATAGATTGATGTTTGAGAGTTCGAGGGCAGTGCAAAATCATCGGACAAATCTTTGGTATTGAAATTTGAGGCCAATTTAGAATCGCGTTATTGGGCATCTTATTCATTACAAATGGACACTATTGTACTTGAGTACTTAGGGTATGAACAATAGTGTCCCGATTAATGAAATAAGACATGCCTTTAGATGCATTTAAATATAAAGGTGGCGTAGTGCGAGATATTTAAAAGTGATCTCGAAGTTTGATGTGGAGCCCTGACCTCGATTTGTATACATTTGTTTTATTTGCTTTGTTTGTTGAATATATATACATATATTATTCTTTATTTAAATATTTTTTGTTCTTCATTTACTTTTAATTTAATTTAATACATTAAAAATATAAATATAATTAAATAAAAATGGTACAGAAGATCAAAATTGCCTTCGAGCACTTTAACTTCGAGTATTTGACTCGATAGATTTGCTACCGATGTTAATGTTATTTAATAATAGAAGTACAATAATAAATGTTATTAAGAATATTAGAAAATAATATTTAATATTAAAAGAAAAAAAATATAATTATAAAAATTAATTAAATACAAATATTTTTAAGAAGAAATATAAGTTTTACATTATTAATAAATAATGTATATTAAAAAAATATGGGATATAATATTTATAATGTGGTATATATGTTATTGAGTTGGAATATAAGAATAGATTGTGGTGTCCAAATAAGTTATGAATAAGACTCTATTGGAAAAAAAAATGTATGTTTATGGTTGTTATGTGATGTGAAGAGGCAATGACGTCGAAAGAGAAGATGTAGTAGCGCCATGTATCTAATATCTAAGGTGTTGTCCCCAATACGATGAGTAGCTCCAGCTCCACCGTCATAATAACCATGAAATTATCAGTCCTCACTACTCCCCCTTCTTCATTCCCTCTAATCCCCAAAACTAACACTTGTCCATTTCCAAATTACACACATAATCTTTTCAACTCACCCAAATCAACCTTCTCAAAACCCTCTAAAATTGCCTCCGTATCATCACAACACACGATTCTAGACACTAATATAAAACCTCAAAATGACATAGGAAACAAAGAATATAATATTGTCTCAATTGGGACACAAATTGCACCAGCTTTTGTTTCATTACCCAAATGGAACATGTCCGATCAAGCTTCTTTTCTCCTAACCTTTATTGTTTGCACGGTAAATTTTCAAATCCATTTATTATACTCCCTCGTCTCAATTTGATTAATTGATCATTCCTTTACTTTATCAATGCAATTTTAGCAAAAATAAGTATATTTTGTAAGTAATACCAATTATTATCTTAATAAATACTTTTGTGCTAGATGACCAATTAAATTGAGACATAAGAAGTTCATCCGTGCCTAAAGATTGTTATGTTTGTTCGAGAAAAGGTCGGAATTAATCAATTTTGCTGTATTAGTTAACACACAAACTTTGGTTCGAGTCAAAATGATCATGTTAATACTCTCTCCATCCTATAGATTGTCTACTTTCACACTTTTTTCATTTCCATAATTTGTCACATTTCATCAATTTTTACATGCATTTTAGGAAATAAATCAACGTGAACTTATCTTCTAAATTTTAGAAAAAAATCAAAACTAGAAAATCGTTATGGGATAGGGTTAATAGTAAAGTAAGTTGGAAAATACTATATTTTGATGTATTTTTCACAAAATATTATACTCCACGTCTCCGGCTATACTCAAATATTGAGTACTAGAGTTAAAAAGTTAACCATCAAAATTCAAAACTAGATACTTTTAGGGATGGTGGGAATATTTTTATTGTACTATATTGTCTCAAAAAGATAGTCTAGTTTGATTTGCAATGGTCAAAATTTATTGTTCTAATCGATACATGTAACTTGGATTTGAATTAACATTATCATCTTAATGGTAAAAGTATGATGAAGATATTATGCAAACTGTTTACCTTCAAATATTAAAAGCCATCAGAATTCAAAAGTAGAATATCATTTTTGTAGATGGAGGGAGTATAATTTAAAAGGTACATTTTTTTGTCAAAATGATAGTATTTATATGCGAGACTCTAGTTGGGATTTCTAGCGTTTTAATAGATAAATCGACTTTGGTATCTCATATGTGAAGAATTGAGTGCCAACATTAATTCTCTTTTTAAGTCTATAATTTGAATTTTAGTAGTGTTTTGAATTTGGTATACATATAATGGGGCTACTTTGGCATGGTGAAATTTGATTCTTTTGCAGTTATTTTTTGTTAGACTTTTGTTTTCAATTTCTCGTTGGTAGTTATCTCTGATGGTGCTTTTAGATATTGGCCATGATTATCCTTATGGTACCTTTTCTTTGTAAATATGAGCCAATAGTAATTTAAATCTTCATTCATAATGAATTGCAGACATCTGTGTCATTTACCAGTCTCGTCTTTGCAGCTGTCCCAACCATAACAGTAAGAATTTTAATTTTCTGTTTCGATTCTGTAAATATAATAACTTGATCAGTATTCCGCAGGTTGCACAAACACTTAAATTGCATTGATTTTGTTGCATAGTATCAAGTGTGCAAAACAGTATGGTATAGGTTGTCAAAGTGTAGGTAGTCGGAATGAGGAGCTAGCTGATTGCACTGTTTCGTAGCTTGCTGAAGTGCTGAACTGGCAGCTCCAGTTTCCTACTATAATTTATGACCATCGGCCCTATATTACTGAAGCGGGTGATGATTGTGAATTATTTTTTCAGAGATTGCACTGTTTTGTAGCTCGTTGAACCAACACATTCAGGTGTTTTAATAATTTGTAATAGCTGGCCGTTATGTTACTTAAGCAGATTGAGTATTTATTGTGCTTTATGGTTGGGAGTGGTATTGACTGGTTAGAGCTGGTTGGAGGATGACTACTGGAAGAATATGACTGTGGCATGTTGTAGAGAATTCTTCGGATCAACATCTATTTCTAGAAATTATAATAATCTTAGTTGTTGAAATATGATGTGGTCTTCTTGGTTTATTTAGAAAAACTCTTCGACTGAAGTCCCTTAAAACTATAGGCAGAACTGAGAATCAAAGTAAATGCAGCTTTAGGGGTGCAGTGCCATTAATGAGCAGGGTGCAGGTTAAGGGCATCATAGGTCGGAATGGCGAATGGCGATCAGTGGCGATGAACCCCAAAAAAGTCGTGGAGGCATAGCGGCACGGCCGTTAGCCTTTGGTAGTCCACAATTTATTATTAAAATAATAACAATAGTTAACAATAAATTAACCAAATATAGGAATCTAGATACATATGCACATACATATATAAAATTAAACAAAAATCAAATATTAGAAATAATAAACTAAAATTAAACAAATAATCAAAAGTGAAAAATTATAGAAATTAAAAATTACAGAAATTGAAATTATTAAAAATTATAGAAATTAAAAATTACAGATATTGAACCATAGTCACAGGAAACACCCGAGCACTTAACGACCTCCAAATGGGGTTGTCGTGCCGAATCGGATTATGATTCTCTCCGTGGCCGTTCATGGGCTGGGATACAAGAAAACTTATGCTGGGAAATGGCAATTTATTTTGTGGTTGGGTCTGTTTGTAGTGGTAAAGGTTTGGTAATTCACTGATGGGAAGATGCAGAAGATATGCATATGGTTGGGACCGTTGGGTCAATTATGTTTGTAATATAATCATGAAAATATTAAAATTAAAAGAATGAAGAAATGTGTCTTTTCTTGTATCAAATCAGTAATTTAGTTTGACTGTTTGAGTTATTTTATTAGCCATTGTTTGTTCTTTGACAATTTCATATATTATTTATTCAATTTTTCCCCATTTTCTCAAGAATCTAGCAGAATGAATTTTAACTTGTATTATTTTTTGAGATGTTTACATATTCTTGTTATAGGCTATGGGAAGAGCCGCATTATCTCTGTCAAAGTTGGCTGATACTGCTAGAGAAGAGCTTCCCAGCACAATGGCAGCAGTCAGACTGTCTGGAATGGAGATCAGTGATCTCACTCTAGAATTAAGTGACTTGAGGTAACATTTCAATTTGGTTGTTATTTTTCAACAATTAATGTCTTAGGTGGCTTATATCCCATTTCAATCCCTACTTAGGGAAGACCTGCCTAAGTCTCTTTTAACTATTACGTGCCACAAGCCCACAACAAAGAGTTATGAGTGTAACAAGATTTTTATTACTCGGTGTAAGGCCTGTAAAACTGAAGTGCAAGGATCATCATTGGTCAAAATTTATAAGACAGAACAATATCCCCAAAGTCCTAGAAGAAAATGTAAGTCATTGGTAATGTGAACACCTTAGTATTGAGATTTGAACCTTAGACCTTATAGTAGAAGAGCAAGCTAAGAATCATTATGCTAAATTGATGATTTTGGTAATGCGAACACCTTGAATGTCTTTTAAATCATCATTACATCAATTCAATTGTGTTTTGCTGAGGATTCAAGTGGTAAGACATAGTTCAGGTTATGATGTCAAGTTGATAATCGTAGTTAACCAATAGGAGATGTTGATGGCCAAAAAAATTAGAAAGAAAAGTAAGAATCGAAGGCCTCACACAAATAAGAGGCCAAATCTTTGCATCACTTGACTTGGGCACTTGGCCTGTTATTTATCACATTTTATTATTATATGTGTTTAGAATCAAAATTTGCAGATTGAATTAATTTTATATTCTGTTTACTTGTAATTGAATAGTACGCTAATCTTTAAAACAATAATCTGTAATATACATTGAGTCAAGATAGAACTGGATACAGTGTGCTAAGCTATATGCAAATTCTTGAGAATTAAAAGAAGCATAATAATAAAAAATTAATATTCTTCAAAATCTGTGTTAAAAGAAGTAGTACAAAAAGAAAAAGAAGCATAATAAGATAAGAGTTAACATGTCAAAATTACACTATCTTGTATGCAATTGGATGGAAAGAGTATACTATATTTATAGAGTAAGTTACAGATTAGGAATATAGTATTTCAATTAGCGTCGCCCAGCAACGAAAGAAAATAATAATGAAGGCAGACGAAGATAGGGATAGCGATAGCAAGGTCTGTATTTAGTAACCTTCTTTCCTACTTTCACCATAGATTGAATGTAGTTATTTATTAGTAATGTAAACTTTTGTTGTTAAGTTCGGTTCACTTAAATTTGATTACTCCTTGTTTTTTATAGTTGTCGGCTTTTTAAGCGAAAAAATTATTTTTATAGTTGTCGTTTTAGCATAATAAATAGTATTTTCGTTCTTAAATGTCTTTTTGAAATTCTTTTACTCTTCAAAATAAATAACCAACGATGATATTGTTGTTTTGATTGGTTATTAGATTCTACATTTTCAGAAATAAACTTTTTGACTATTTTTAATTTTTCTTAATTTATGTGCAAATGGCTAAAACTGACTAAAGGAGGATTAGCATTTTTGTTGAAGTATTAAATTTTTTGATTGAATATCTGAAGGTTATATATTTTCTGGCTTTTGGATATAATGGAATACATCAAAATGACTCATTACACTACCTAGGCTTCAAATCTATTGTGAAGTAGTAGATAATGTTTGCACTCCACTCTTGAGGCCAGTCGGAAGCAGCCTCCTTGTTATCGAGAGGTAAATTTGCGTATTATCAGCGCCCCATATCCACCGCTTTAGGCTGGGCGCTCTTAAAAGCGTTGGGGCGTATTAATGTAATGCCAATGTAATGAATAGCTGAAGTACTATATGAAAGATTGATAAGAAAGCTGACAGTAAGCATGGATGAAAACAGCAAAACCAGCATTCAAACATGTATGCGGTAGTACTTTTTTATTGGCAAGATATGTATAGAGCTAGGATCTGACTGCCGTTTTCAGAGCTTTGCTAACTGCACTACCCAAATGGAGAGAGTTCAAATTCAGTACTCAATTGTCATTTCCCTGATAAATTCAGTACTCAAATTCAACCCTCACCATGCTCTCTCTCTTTCAAATTAAATACCATATTTATACTTATTTAACATCCATACATTACTAATATAATTATATATCACACCGAATACAATGTTTGAATTTTTTTTTCAAATATATAAACATTTTCTAATGAGGTTCTCGTTGTCTAATCTGTCCCTTAGCTGTCATTAATCAAGTTTCAATTCTTCGTGACGCTCTTCTGGAGTTATTAAACTGCCTTTTCCATATCTTTTTTTGGCATCATCACTTTACTAAGGTTCTTATTTTACAATGAACAACGGGTCAAGGTCCTATATACCAATGTTCTTGTTTGTGTTGAGGAAATGGGTAAAGGTTTCTGTTATAACGGATCGATCTATTTTTCATTGGTCTCCCCTAACAACTTGTTAGGACTCTTTCCTTGAAACAAAATGCCTTAAAATCTTATTATAATCGGAGGGAAAATATAGAGCACATAGATGAGCAGATTTGTAGATCACTACACTAATAAAATTACTATCACCACGGTTCCTAGAAGATAGAATTAGTAGGACACACTATAAAATATTTTACTGAAATAGCTGAGGTAATACTAATATAGCAAAACTCACTAGCTATTTAGTGTACAAAATAACCTATATACATATGCCAAAATATAGAAGGAAGATTTGTAGTCTTTCGATGTGGTACAAGTCAATTTCAACAGTTTAAATGATTAAACTTCACAAAACCATCTTGGAGCTATACTACTTTTGAAGAATCATTGCCTCCCCGGCTTGGTTCATATAATATTGTTCCATCACTTCATCTTTTTCTGATATAGTTTCATAAACACTAACAGAAATTTCTTTTCTCTTCTTCATAGTCATGAAATAGCTGATGGAGTCGGCAAATCTGCACAAGCAGTTCAAGCAGCAGAAGCAGGAGTAAGACAAATAGGGTCTCATGCTCGGCAGCAGACTATATGTATGTGCATGGACTATTTGCTTTGTATCTCCTACTACTAACTGATTAATCATATGACTCAAATCAATTTTATTTGATCAGCAATGATTCAGGAGAGGGCAAACTTGCCACCCATTTCTATTCAACCAGTTTTAGCAGGTGCAGCGAAGAAGACTTCTCGTGCTGTTAGTCAAGCTGCAAAGTCATTCGTGAATCTGATCACTCAAGAAAAAAACACAGGTGGGGATGGGAACACTGTTAACAGAATAGACACATGAACGAGTCATACAGTGTTTTGATAATTAAAGCTTGTGACAGAACAGCAGAAATACAGAATAATGTGGAGACATGCATAAATAGCAAATGTCAGCAAATGCATATATAACTTATTGTCTGGTAAACCTGATAAGTTACCGTAAACTTGAGATTCTGCATATCGAAGTTTTATGCTGTCTCTATGAATATGGGCACCAATTGAATGTCAGATGCATTGGTAAAAAGATTGCCATTTCTTCCCTTTTCTCATGACATCTTAATGTGATCCGGGAACTGAGGACAAATATTTTTCTGATATGTAATTTCTCATTTAGCTAACATAAAACCAGTTCCAAATTGTTAACTAATTGATGTTTAGTGTGATAGAATCCTCTTAACTTTGCTGTAAGAGACTTCATTACGATTTAAAGGTTATAATATTTTCTGATATCCTTTCTATGTTTTCCCCACTGACTTGAACATCATGTTGTTTCTTTATTTTTATGTTTCTCCGTTTCCTGGATTTTTGTATATTCAGAAGCTGGAAAGGGGGGAGGGGGGGAGGTTTGGGGGGGTGATTTTCATTTCAGTTAAGAACTGGGCATACTTGCTTTTTGACATCGGATAAGTTCACACTGAATCAATAATGGGATGAAAAATAATCTTTCAGGGATTATCTTTAGTTAAGATGAGTAGAATGAATCAGCCTTATGATGAGCTTGTTAAGTGGAGTTTACTAGAGCAGATTGATGAAGTATTAATCTCGCAGTCTAGGATTTCAGCCGAACCTATGGTATACTAGGTTTAGAAGAAGAAATCTTCAACTCTTTAATGATTATATGTTCTTTGAAAGGAGGATGAAAGGATTCTTGATCAATGAAATGGTGGTTGTGACTTCTTTTGGATTTGTGCCTTCAGTTGTTTTTGTTAATGATTTCACTGGAGAGGAATTTATACAATCATACACAATAGGAGAGGAATTTGAGACTCTGGCTTATTCATATATAAACCTTATTGTCATTAAAAACATAACTTGCAATCCATAACATCAGCGAGGATCTTCGACCTTTCTTATTACTTCCTTTTGTTCCTTGCTTTTAAATTTGTTCATCGACTATAACTATTCATGATATTCTCAGTGAAAGACATAAGGCAAGGAGATGACGCGCAGGATTCTCTCCGCAGTGTTACAGTGCTGAAAGGGATCATTAATGGCCTGAAACTCAGCTTGAAGATATGAACAAAGTCTTCGAATTTTCTGTATTGCCTTCAATATTTCATCACATTGTTTACAGAACTTAGAAACCACCACCAATAGATGATGGTACAACAGTGCACTTAGGCTCAACCAATTCCACATATCAAATGTACCATAAATCTCCATGGCCTTAAATGGGCATATATCTTAAAATGCTACGTAATTTGAATATAAAATAAGGATTGAAGTCAATTTCAAAGCAATTATGTATAACAATTATACAGTTATAATTGAACAGTCGACTATTTGTAACATTGTTGTACTCTTCAATCAATTGTCACTAAAGAGATCATCTAGTCCTTCCGATTTTTATATAATCTAACGGAGACGCGCGACATACGCATGCACCGATTTTAAATATTTTGAGATATTTTTATGAAAATTACAATGAAATACGATGATTAAATATTCTTTTATAAAATTAATAATATCAATTTTATAGCACGATCAAGTTTCTTTTTGTGGATAATATTTATTTTATTTTGTAATACATTTTATTAGTAATATTACTTAAAATATATATTATTCTTCATACATATTCAACAAAAATAATGAGTTTTCTAAATTTAAAATGTCAATCATGTAATAATATTTTTTAGTAAAATAAATAAATTTAATAATAAGATTAACATCCAAAATTACATTCTTCAAATAATCAATCAGACACAATTACACTTGAGGAAGAAATAATTAGTTTCCCAAAAAAGATTAAACATCTTCAATTTAAACTTTCTCCTCTCTTTCATCCAACTATGAAAAGGAAAGAAAAAATTGTTACATAGCATATTAATCATATATATAATGATAGCATTCTAAAATTTAAACCTCTCGATTACTTCCATGAACTAATCTGGGGAACACATTATATATAATGATAGCATTCAGAAAATGATTTTGGCACTCCACTTGTTGATAATGAAACTTTCTTTGAAATGAAATATAGTTTAAAAATTACAAAGCATGATATTAATTAAATTGATGTGTATAAGTAGCCAGGTCATTAAAATATGAAATCATTATTATTTATATTTCACAATTCAAATAAATTTTGTGTTTCTTCCGTTTCTTTCTTTTTCACACTATTAATTCTTAAATTACCATTCTCTTTAAAAATTAGGCAAAAATATAATTTCATGAGATATACTATGAAAAGAATATTAATACTACTATACTAAACTAATATTAAACATAATTTTCTTCATATATGCCCTATTAAATTAATATTAATCATTAAATGCACTACCCTCCTCGTCAAGTTAATACTTTTTTTTTCTTTTATTATTATTATTATTGTAATGCAAAGAAGAATTTTTATTATTTATAGAAGAAGTACAAAATAAAAACTCACCGTAGTAGTAAAATTCCTCAGCTGCATGTGTTTTACCACCTAACGGGATCGACCGCCCAAACTATGAGTCCTTAAGCTGCCATTACTCCATTTGTCGATGTATGCTTTCTTACTGACTCGAGTTGACATGAGTCATGAAAGTCACTTGATTTTGTTGAAATTAAGAGATATCAGATCTCATAAAATGTCAGTTAAATAATTTAGATTGATCAACCGATTTAAACATTCAATACTATAAGTTCAAAAATATATTTGTAACGACCTCGCCCCCTGTGCCGGCCGCCCCTCGAGGTTTAATCATTCAAATCCTCCGACACCAGAGTCACTAATCGAATGGATGACTCCATTTTAAACACCACCCTGCTCATAAAAACCAATACAACAAGATATATTTTGAAAAGAACAGTTTTTTTTAGAAAAACGATCCATCGTAGTATTTCCTAACCACACAACACAACCAATATACAACAATCAACCAAAATACAAAATGTCAATATACAACTTAGTCTGAAATTTCGAAATACAACAATACATAATCCAACTACAATAACGACGATAAGTCCTCAGGAGGATCTCTCTCTACCACCCGACAAGACTTGTAAGTACGGGTTACACGAACGAACCCAAGAAATACTGAAATTTCCACCTGTCAACCTAGCAAATTTAAAATAATATAGAGAATAGTGTAAGTCGTGAAACTTAGTGAATACTTATCTCAAGAGTGATTAACTCACCTCGATTAGTGTAAATTAAAATAATTAGTTTTGTATGGGATAAATGGGTACTTCAAAATGTTAAACAACGTAAGGCCATTAAATAAGAATCCTCCGTGAACTTATTGTCAAAATGCATAAATTTATGGGCTTGTCAACTAAACATAAGCATTTTAAATAAAGGACATTCAACAATGATAATCATGCATTTCACAAAAATAGCGACAACAATACCCAAATAAGTCCACAACTCTATTCTATCAATCAACATGGTAAGACGCCACGACTATACAACTGGACCACCCCGAAGAAATTACTATGGATATATGAGTATAAATACAAATCCATAGTTCCGTGGGATCTTTAAAGTGCATACTACATTATTTATATCAAAACATATAATTAAATTATATGAACAGAGGACTTACAGCCAAGCAATGGGAGTAAATTCCACCAAATCTGACACGCTTCAAATTCACAACGGAATTGACTTCCTTCAGCCTCCTTGTTGTAATATCAATCGTATCATATCTCTAGTTAGTCCACACCAGAGGGGTCAATCAAGAACTAATATATGCTAGTAAAACAAGGATGAACAAAACTGGGGAAAACCCCAAAAATTTTGGGAGAATTTCGCCAAAGCTTAAGCACATTAGTGGTTTTTGGTGAAAAAGTTTTTACAAACTTATGATGACAAAAACCCTAAAGTTTGCTTATATAGGGCTAGGTTAAAACAAGTCCGGCTAAGCAACCCGTTTAGTATTAGCTTTCTGACTCGTTAACTCTGCCACTCGTTAAGACACTAATGAGTCAAGCACGAAGTTGAACTATTTAATTAAGCTTAATTAAATAAGAATAGTCAATATCAATAATCTTTCAAGTTATCTATAAATACTGTAATTATTCAACCAATTAAATAACTATTTAATTGATTCTATTTGTTCAATCGATATTCTACATAAAAATGTAGAACCTTTGTAATCGAGAAAGGCATTTCAATTATATAGTTCTCTTTTAATTTCATACATGAATATAACTCAACGTCACTATATGTGTGTGACCTTCTAGGCTCCGTATAATAAGTTGTATAATAATAATAATTGACCAATTACTATTATAACGATTAACGAGTAAGATCTAAGAATCGCCATAACCCCTTAAATTATCATGAACCCACACTAGTAATATACAATTACTAAGCTTGAACACCAAGCTCCGATAATCCCATTTAACCTTAACTGCAATGAATTGATACACAATTGTCGCAACGGGCATAATAAATGGAATCAATTCTCATTGATTTCCAACACTCCCACTTGCCCTTGGACAATTATCTTACAATTCCTTTATCACGCGATCTCTAGTCGTAGGCTAACCATAAGAAGCTGGGCCAGCGAAACACCCACAACTTTCTTTTACTCGAGTATGAATCGAATAAGCATTTATGGCGGCCCCATAAACCAATCGCATCAACCTGCGGTGAGAGGCCCTAGAGATCTTCCTGTATATCAAGGACGGACAAATCCCCTCCCAATATATCAACATCTATCGCTATATTTCACCGCAAGGAATCTAACATATGCCGTTATAATCCCCGCTTAAGTGTGACGCTTCGTCATAGTCAAAGTACGAGTTTGTATAACACGATAGTTATATATCGAGGTCTAAGAATTGACCTAACCTAAAAATTCTAAACAAATGTCAAGGTGACGATATTATTATCTTCATGAATTGCTTTTGGTCATACCTTCCTCAGCCTCAGCCACTGCATCGGCAAACTCACGGTATTGATCTAGTCCTGCAGGCTAACGTGATCAATCTTGATCACTAATCAAAACACTATGTTAGTCATATGATGCTTGTCGCCCTAACTATCAGCATCTGACCAAGGCCTTTGGCTATCCTATGTTTCTAGGCTTGAAAGTGTAATTAACAGTTCATGTTACCTCTCTAGAAAACATAGACTAACCTAGGGATTTAACCTTTCACTCATCGAGGATACACTATATGTAAATTTAAACATATAGACATAGCAAACAAATATATTATAATATAAGAAGTAATAATATTCAAATATTTACCACATAACACAATGATACATAATGACTCCCCACTTAACCTAACACCACCGCGATTATCTGCCTAAGACCTATGTTCGCCGCATGCTCATCATGCTTTGCCCGATTTAGTGGTTTAGTAGCGGGTCGCCGATTACCGCTTTCTACTTTACATACTTCGACATCACCTCTATCAAGCATATCTCTAATCGTGATACTCTCTCGAAAGCATCGTTTGATTGTGATGTGCTCGGGGTTCCTTAGCTGCTTATTGCCCCAAAGATTGTCACAAAGGCACCCACTCCGGTCCCTCAATGCTAGGTACCACACCAAGTTCGGTCACCAACTTCTTTATCCAACACGCTTTCTTACGGGCTTCCGTAGACAACAAGGGATGCACTCAGATTCTCGTGGCAGAATCGGCAATGCATCGCTTGGAACTCCTCCAAGATACCGCCTCCACCGCTGAGACAAACAATACATACCTGCATCGGGAATCATATTTCCTCGCTTGAAAACCGGCGCCGCGTACTTCACACCGCTAACTCCTCATCTCCACCATAGTACCAAGAAAGATCTTTGGGCTTCTCCCGATACTTCAAGACGATTTACCGCAATCCAAAGGGCTTTCACCGATTAGCTTCGCATTCACCGTTACACTTAGTGCATAAGACACATCAGTCTGGGGCCAGCACAACATGGCATACACGATGGATCCTATACCGAAGATAAGGTAATGCCTTCATTCTGCTCATCTCAAGACTAGTAGCTGGGACACTGTACTACTGAAGTTGAACTCCATGTCTCATGGGGAGATTACCTTCTTGAATTACTCATGTTGAACTCAGCATCTTATTCACATAAGTATCCCGACAAAGTCCAATCAAATTCTCCCGGCTCGATCCCGTGATCTTTATTCCAAGTATATATCGTGGCTCGCTTCTAAGTCCTTCATTGAGAAACATTTGCACGTACCAATCCTTGACCGAGCTTCTTAGTAACTCTAATGCTGTTTCACGATAAGTATGTCATCTATTATACGTGACTACGAATGATACATAACTGGAGACTTACCTTCAGATACAATAAGATTCTTCTTCGCTCTGATGAAACCAAACTCTTTGATTGATTCATCAAAACGTAGATTCCAATCAAGGATGCCCGCTTAAGACCCAAATGGATTCTTTGCAAATCTCTGCATACCTTAGCACATGCAACCGAACGAAGTACATACTGAT
>JADFUC010000687.1:0-43188 GCA_019722365.1 Lithospermum erythrorhizon | reverse complement strand
CTCAGTATTGCTTCGTTTCAGTTTACGTATTGCTCACGGGAATCCTCCTCGACTAACCTTTTTATTACCCATAGAATTCACCTGATTGCCCAGCTTTATCAACAACTTCAAATTTAACACCCGGTGAATTCCTCTCGATACTTCCGGTATAATTAGGTCTCTTCCTTAAATCCTCAAACATATTTCATCCGTATTCCGTCTCAAGGTTTCAACCTAGAGTTTACATCTCGAGAATGATCTTATTTACTATCCACAAAAGATGCCTTCTACTCGAACACGAACTCTTACTTAAACATTATTAGGGGTGCTCAAACTCTTTTCTTATTCGGTCCGATTTGTATTCACCTAACCTTTATCATTTCGATCAAACCCACATTTAGCTGACTTCCTTATAATGTGAGATCTTGAATTTAACTTGATAACGCACTTATAACCCATTGATATTCATACAACTCCACCTCGAGTATATCGTATAGTAAGTATCACCACATCACTTAATTAATTTCCGCCATAAAATCTCATTATGTACTGGCATCAACTATTAAGACATTTCCCAAAATATAGATCGCTTGAATATCTCATAATATTTCGATACCTTGCATAAATATTCTAACCCGTTACATGTATCGTTCAATATAATCCTCATAAATATCTACTCGTCGTACCGATCTCCATATATGCCCCGGCTACCCGTCTAAAGCCATCCCCTCTTCGGCATCGTCGTATTACCCAATTAAATTTCCATATGCAATATAAACGGTCTTGTCAAATAACACCACAAAAAACACGAGAATGCAAAAGTAGTCTCGTAAGACCACCAAATGCAGCGAGTCATGAAATCTTAGTGGCGTCCTGTGATCAGCGGATTCGGAAGAAATGAACTCAAACGGAAAATGACTTCGCCTGCTTAGCCTACTTTGAACTTTAGGCACATGCTAAGGCACTGAAAACACAAACCTAGGCTCGATACCAAAATTGTAACGACCACTTGGTGGGCCTGAGAGTTGGGACCGTCGCTTTGACTGTATTATTAAATGCTTGTGATGGATAACAATAAAAATGACTTCTTTTACATCATAAATAAAAGCAATACTTTCGAGTCGTTCAAATAAAATTATATCTGACGAGAAACCTCAAGAAGATAAAAGTATGACTATTGAATTCTTTGAGCCACCGTCGCCGTCTTGGCAGTGCGACTACTCGACGATGCGTATGGAAATTAAATCCATGACAGCCTAGGCATGGCTTTCGCCCATAAAGAAATGAAATTCGGCTAAAAGGCGAGTGAAAATAAATAGCCACAGTTAACTGCACGATCGCGAATAAGAATAATTTAGATTCTACTATTTAGAGTATATGCCAGTATTATTTTGTAGTTACTAGCCACAAAATAAAACTTTCCTTATTGGCTTTCTAACTAACACCAATAACCCACACTAAAATCAACAACTTACTCACTGATGCCTTAATTACAAAAGTATTTCTCATCTATTATCTTTACAGTATAGGCTAATTACTGATATAATATACACCTCGAAACACCACAATAACCGCATATATCATAACCTCTGCTCCATATACAACTCACTCACTTATCTTTAGTTCACTTTAAAGTACTACTCCCCGTTTACAATCATACTCCTCCTATGACAACTAATGTTCCTCGAAGACCTTCCAAATATATGCATTTCTTGTGGTAGGTAATATATCTTGAATCCAGATAACCTAAGTACGGTTATCTTCTGATTTTCCATTTAGTATCTGGGAACTTATTTACCTCTCCAGTAGTATCGGGTCATTAGTTAGATCGGTACTTATATTCTAGCACATTTGAATCCATTTTTCCATATATATATAAAATATCGCCAGCATCATCGGCAGTTAGCATAAACTTCGGTTTATAATTTACGCTCCCTAATGTTCTCATTCCAAAGAGTATCATCCATTGCTTCGCTTAAGATATATAGAACATATACAACAAAACGATATGCGGTAAGGCTACAAGCGAAAATAATACGTATCGAAGAAAAATAGTTGCCGACAAAATTTCAGCTTAAAAATGAAGTATAACCATCAAAGCAGCATTTGCTAGCACAACAGATTAGGAATAGTCATCGTAGTCAAATATGAATAAAATACATGTATACGAGTTATTGGATAAAGTCGCTGCTTGTAATTCCACATGAAGTCTCGGACATAACATGATATATAATAGAGGGTTAGATAAACGCGATCACCCAAATGAAATCACGGAGACTTCAATAGCGACTAAAGCTCTAGTCATCAAACCTCACTCTACCGTATCCCCCACGGTATACCATCCTCAATGCGCACATGCTCTCAGAAATCCGTCTACTGCGGGGAATGGGCAAATCAACGTACTTTCGCACTTATACCGCGTTATAGGCCAAAACACCACTTATACACAAAGTATAAGACACGCGCACTTATACACAAAGTATAGTAGCAGCTGCACAAGAAACGCAGGCACGCTTATACACAAAGTATAAGGCACACCGCGCTAATACGTGGTATGAGGCCACATCCTGATGCACCACGGCAAAGTAATCAAAGAGAGGAGTCATGCAGCAGCTATACCGTGAGTATAGGGAGGCCAAAACCCTTGGCTATACCGTGGTATAGGGCCACCTCGTGATACCTTGCTGATGGCGATCAAGAGAATCATACCCTTTGTATTTATACCGTAGTATAGGGCCAAACCGCCTGTTATACCGTAGTATAGGGCCACCTCGGCTTGATACGCGGCAAAGCGATCAAAGAGAATCATACATACTTATGCCGTGAGTATAGGGCCAATAAGCGTCATATCACTGCCCAAGGGAGGAGAGTCACTAATCCCACTAGTAGTCGACTATAGGGTCATATCCTAATACTCAAGTCACCTCAATGTCATACATAACTCCAGCCAGCACCTCTCGATAACCAACTACCTTACTCCCAACAATAGCAAGCATACATTTAATACATCGCTGTCATTAAATCAATCACAACCGCCCATGAAGGCCCACACAAATACCATGAAGTGCGACAAAGCCATAAATACCACAAGTGCATTAGGGCCACACCAAAATACCACGAAGTGCCAGAGTGAGTACCTTTGTCCCTGAAGTGCCAGACAGAAGCCACATAAATACCCTGAAGTGCAGTCGAGGCCACATATCTGAGAAATATAAGTTGGGAGTTCGGGGCCATCACTCAGAAACTGACCTTCAACATCTTTGAGAATGAAGTCACATAATCATATTAGGCTCACACATAATCATTCCATTTAATCCTTATCAAAGGACATATAAGCCCATTCACACATAATTTATATTACAAACACATGCACCGCTTTTTGCACACATAGTACAGCTACAAGGCAGTGCGCCATTTAAAAGAAGTACATAAGGTAATACCGTGAGATAAGTACTGCTTTCTACTGTATGCGAAATTATAGAAGAGCGATCACGGAGCATTGCCGCTTCCTTGGTCAAGAACCTAGAACACCAGTACTGGGAACTAATACCAAGAATTACGTTCTAAGATAAACATTACCAACTCGTGAGCGATTTCGCTTGATCTAACATGGCGGGCAAACTTCACTCGAATTATAAACTCATCGGACCTGACGAATCGATAGCCGCTAAAATTCCATCTTATCATTTTATCATTACAAATTAACATATGTCATTCTAGTTAATGGTCCCTAATTAACAATCTATACTCCAAAATATAGAATTATATACCAACTTGAAATATTACTTTTCCTTTAGCGCCTTTAATGAATTTTTAATCACAGATTTGCATCGCATGCTTCTCAATAAGATTGATTAGCTCCTACACATTTAAAGTCATAGAAAATATCACCTCAAAAGTCAACTTGAAACCTAGAAAAGTCAACTCGACCTTAGCGTCCTCAAGCGAGCTCTAAATCACGAATTAATGCATATCGTCAGAACCCATAACCAACTAAGATTTATCATAAAAATTCAATTGTAAGTCAAGCAAAGTCAACTATCTCAAAGCCAAGAAATATCTCGAGAAAGCTTGAATTTCTTGCCTTTCGAAATGATGGGGAGAACAATATTCTACCGATCTTGAGTTTGGCGACAATCAGAAGAGAGAAATGGAAAAATGAAATTTTTTAGGGGGAGGAGCTTAATTTCGGCCAAAATGAGGAAGAAGATGAGGGTGATAGTGTGATGATGTGGAGGATATGTATGAATAGATATTAAAAAAAACTTCAATTAAGATTGGGTTTCGGTTGAATTACCATTTATCGTGCCAAATCTCCACGAACCCGATTTCAAAAGATAAAAAAATTCTTGTGTAAACCCAACTCTTAAATTATAAATGAAATTAGAAACCAAGTTTCTGAAATAATATTATCATCGAAAAAAATTATATACTATTCGGGTCCGCCGACCGAAATTTTTTTTTTTTTTGTAGGGTTATTACAATAATATTTCAAATTATCATGGATAAAATTTTGAGTTAAATACTATATTGTTAAAGAATAATATTTATAGTTATATAAGAAAGTAGCAGGTGTATGTAAATTCTTACTAATTTACTTATACAATTTGTAATGTTACATTTAGTATAGTACTATTATTCTTTTTAAATAAATAAAGTCTTGATTATTTAAATAGCCATATTGATCGTCAATACTTTTATTCATATATTGTTGATATTATATAATTATCTCGTACTACATCCATATACATTTGGGAAAATATTCAACATTAAATAATAACTTTCATCCTTATAATTAAAATAACTAGAATACAATATTATTACTTTTAAATATATGAATATTTTGTCTTTTAATAATATATTATTTGACACAAACTTCTTTATAGCAGCAATGAATCTTATGTTTATTTATCTATTTACCTCTGATACTAAATAACTCTCATGATTTAAAATGGAATCATTTAATTATTTGCTTGAAGGATAATATATAAAATAAATATTCATATTAAATATTATACAAATCTAAATTTAATATCTTAGAAATAGTTTTAATTAGAAATATGTTTTATTATTTGAAGGATAATATATTATTGAATCTTATGATTTTTTATTTAAATATTATTTGAAGCTAAATAACTTGAGCTTATCGTCGTATATTATGATCGTTAGTTTAATACGATGGTTGAAGAGCAGATGCTTCTTATAAGATTACAGGTTGAATCTACATTTACTATGACAATTATTTCTACTATTATCCACAGATTGTTTTATGTCTTCAAGCCTAACGTTATGAAATTTTTGATTATAGTTTGTTAAAGTATAGAGCGGAAGTAAATAGAACTCTGACCAAATTTTGTGTGAGCTCACTTAGTGCAGGGCCCAACCCATGACCCATATTTTTTATGCTTGGGCAGGTAATTTGTGGACTTTCCATATACGTTACGATATGAGTGTGCCCGTTTGTGTGTTGGACGGACTGATGAGCCCATGTCCACTTCTTGGACCAAGCCAGCCCATTTGGGCTAAGGCTTGGTTCCTGACTGTTGGGCTGGGCTGCTCACGGGCCAACTGCCCGATTAGGCTTGCTTAGTCATTGGGTTTTAAATAGTTTTAAGTCCTATTTTGCTCAAATTAATATTTTTGATATAATTAAGGGGTATTTTAAATTAATTTCAAGTTAGAAATTAGTTTAATTAATTTAATTTAACTACTTTTAATAGTTCTAATTTGATTAGATGTTATTTTAATTGATATATGATATTTAATTAAAATAAAGACTATTAATTAATTAATTTCTTAATATATAAAATTAAAATAGTATTTTAAGAAATACTGATTATTTAATATTAATTGTTAAAATACTTAAAATAATTTAAGTAAATATTTTACACTTGTGCAATTGAATTGTATATTTCATTTGATGAATAAATAAGGACATATAGTTATTTACATCATATGTGTGCCTTTAAAATATGATTCTTATATATTATTTAAGATATGATTTAATTTCATTATTAGAAGGAGATTAGCGATATGACTTAGATGTATGTTTAGAAAATACGATGAGGATTAATCTACGCACAAAGATGGGTAGAGAAATTTTGATTCATTATTAGTTGTGTATAATTGAAATTGGAGACAAACGAGGCAGGGAGTGGTAGAGATCATTGAGCTAGTGTGGATTTAGAACTAGTCTAGACTTTGTAGGTCATATCCAGTGCTTTGTGTATTTATATTTTATGCTTGTAATTTATGTGGCTATAGCTGGCATTGTGTATATATGCTTAACTCGGATATAAGATTGATTAAGAAATTTAGCTTAAATACATAAAATTAAGTAGTATTATCATGCGACTTTAAAGTTGGATTGGTATGTAATGCTTGGACCTCTGAGATTGGTAGAAGTATCATATTTAAGATTTATTTCCAATCGGGTATTTAGACTACGTGTCGTGAACTTGGATTTACTTAAGCGGTAATTTTGGTGGTCGGACTTGGGCCGTGGACAGATATGCTATACAGTCTAAGATGAACTTTAGTGAAGCCAAGAATCATGATTAGTGATGGCGCACCAACTGATATGATTGTGAGTTGAAATGTATGCGTCCTGCCATTCAATTCTCAGTCGTGTACGATCTTGGTATACTTAGTCGTTTTAGGTGGGATTGGCATAAGTATTAATTCTATTACGTTTTAGGATTATTTTACTTGGGGTTTATTTATTGTAGCCTTGAATAACTAAAGCTATTTTTTTGTCTGTACCTTACTACATTTACATAGTCTAATAGCCCCTATGAATAGTAACTCTAATATACTCCGCTCGATTTGGATAAATACGGTATGCAAAGCCTTGCTTACGTCCGTTAAAGTGATACGGAGCGGATCATGGAATAACAATAAATACATGACAGATGAGATGGCGATCGTACCGCTCAAGTCACTTGGATCATAGCTTGCTACTTTTGCTTGACACATGATTTAACTTGACACGGATATTAGGTCTCGCATTTACAAAAAATGTGAAGGGGATGAAATAGACGAAGATAGTAGAAGATGAGATAGGCGAAGATAGTAGAAGATAGAGGCAGGACAAGCCAGGAGTGAGCAATGGGCAAAAATTACTGACATTCTTTCAGGATTAGTTTGTTTAGTTTTCCAACATGAATGGTACTTAAACTAAACAGTATCCCACGCTGACATTTTGCTCTGGCTTGAAGCTTGACATTTAGGTTCCACAAGCTGGAAAATGATGGTTATTACTTTTCAGGTGGTAGAAAGTGGATGTTTCATTACTCAATAGTATAGTTTATAATACGACATCTTGTGAGAATAGTGCTCCATATTGCTTATATATACAAATGTTGGGACCTACAACATAAATAATAAAGGAATACACTGTGACTTGAATCACTCTATATGTGGGATTCTGGACTTGGTCACGCTTAAGTGATAAGCGTGAAATTTCATCTTTGATGGAATTTTGAGCATCATTGGTTTTAGAACCATGTAGTCAATGTGAATCATGCTTGGTAGGCAAGATGATCAAATGCGCCCTTTCACGGGGAGCAGAGTGAGGAGAACCTTGGAATAGGTTTGATCTGTAAACAATGGCTTCCGATGTACCTTATGCCATGGATCATGATTGGGTATCATACATACTGATGTGTGGACCAATGAATACTCCTCCTAGAGGAGGTTACTCATACTTCATCACTTTCACTTATGACTATAGTAGATATGGTTACATGTATCTACCGAAGCATAAGAATGAAGCTTTTGAAAAGTTCAAAGAGTTTCAAAAAGAAGTTGAGAATCAACTCAATAAAACAATCAAGATTCTCCGGTTTGACAGAGGCGGAGAATACTTAAGCTATATTTGAAGCACATTAGGGTGTGGTATTGTATCGCAACTTCGCTCCAGCCCAGAACACCTCAACACGTAATGTATCGAGAAAGAGGAGAAATCGAACACTGTGGATATGGTTCGTCTATGATGAGCACATCCAAAGCTGCCGGTGGAGTTTTGAGGATATGCATTAAAGCTTGACCATGCACACTAAACAAATGTCCAACTAAATCAGCTGCTTAGACCCCACATGAGATGTGGTTTAGGAATTGTCCCAAGATAGGTCATATGAGGATTTGAGATAGTGAATCCTATGTCAAGAAATTGAATAAGGACAAACTTGGACCCAAATCTGAGAAATGTTATTTCATTGGTTATCCGAAAGAAACCACAAGGATATTATTTCTACATCAAGCATGAGAATAAGATTTTCATACATGCAGATGGCGTTTTTTAAGGTGAGAAAGAATACTTAGCCTATACATATCAAAGAAGTGAGAATCTTGAAATTGTTCAAGATAGTGAGAAGTCATCGAACGTGTTGATTCGCCTCGGGGAGGTAGGCCCCCTCTTGCTCATAAAGGAAGTTCAACTTGATCCATGGGAAGCGTAGTGCAGGCCAAGCGAGACTCGCCCTCGGGAGATCGGATCGAACTAAATCAAGAACGATAGGATGTATGAGGAATCTTTCTTAATTGAAAGTGGCTGAGCCTTCTTTCATATGAAAGCCATGAAAAGAAACAAAAAACTGATGAATGACTTAGAGCCATGAAATCACGAGATAGATTCAATGTACCAAAATAACATTTGGACATTGATAGATGCACTTTGAAGGTGCTAGACTTTGCTCGAGTGCAAATGGGTTTTAAACGCCAAGCTGGATAAGGATGAAAATTTCCATGTTTATAAGGCTACACTTGTAACCAAAGGTTTCAAACAAATTCAAAAGAATTGATTATGATGAAGCTTTCCCCATTTGTAAAGTTTAAATTCATCTTGATTATCTCTTAGCCGTCATTACTGTTATGATTATGAGATCGACATATGGATGTAAAGGCGCATTCACTTGTGGGAATCTGAAGGCGATGTGTACACTGACCTGACCTCGAAGCTTTACATATGCAGGAGGGACCTAAGGTATGCAAGCTACAAAGATCCATTTATGGACTTAACCAAACATCCGAGGAAGTTGGAATGCTTAATTTTAATGAAGACGATCGATAGTATGGTTTTCATTAGAAAGCGAAGAAGATTCTTGTGTATACAAGAAGATCGATTAAGGACTAATATTGTATTTATAGTCTTACCTTGGATGACTTATGCGATCATAGAAGCTTGACATACCTAATGCTTGAATCTGTCAAGTCATGGCTATGCATAAATATTTCTCTATGAAAGACTTAGGAGAAACTGTGCATTCTTGGAATTAAGATCCATAGAAATCGATGGGCACATTGGATTAAAGAAGCCAAAATCTTTATATTGATAAAGTGTTGAAAGATTTAGATAGATAATTCCAGAAAACTTTCTCCCATGAGACATGGCATTCTTCTCGGCCGTTCCGTTGTCCCTTGGCTTGAAATTTGAAGAAAAAAAGGATGAGAGTATTAATGTTCTTTATCGTCAACTATAGTATCCGTCATCTATGCCATGTTATGTACGTCAGGGCGTATTGTATGCTACGGGGTGTAACAAGCCGTTACAATCATGTCTAGGTGAAAATCAGGTATTGTGAGGTATACTTAAGTACTTACGAAAGGCTAAAGATATGTTCCTTGTATGGGGTGGGGATAATGAGTTTAGTAGAGGGTTACCGTGTTGAAATCAGCCAGAATTGATTCCATTTATTATGCTACGTTGCGACAATTGTGTATCAATTCATTTTACGAGTTGGGTTAAATGTGATTATCGAGGAACTTAGTGTTGTTTAGTAATTGTATATTACTAGTATGGAGTTCTCGTGATAATTTAAAAAAGGGGTTATGACGATTGCTAGATGCTTACTCATTAATCGTTATAATAATAGTAGTGGTCAATTATTGTTATTATACAACTTACAATATCTGAGCCTAGAAGGTCGCTGCCTGGCAGTGGCGTTGAGTTATATTTTCATGTATGAAATTTAAAATAGGCTATAATTGAGAAATGGTACCGATTTACAAAGTTCTACATTTTTATGTAAGAATATCGATTAGAACAAAATAGAATCAATTAAATGATTATTTAATTGGTTTGAATATTACAGTATTTATCGATAATGAAGGGTATTATTGATATTGACTAAATTACTATTTAATTAAGATGATTAAATAGTTTCAACTCATTAACTTGACTTTCGTTAGTGTCTTAGCGAACTAATAAGAGTTAGCGAGTCAACTAATATAGCGGAGGTTTATATCTCGAGGTTTCTTTTAACTTCATACTATAAGAAAGCAAACTTTAGGGTTTTTATGACATAAGTTTTTAGAAAAAAAAACCTAAGTAGCCCCCAGCTTTGGCGAAGTCTCCCCAGAATGTTAGGGGTTTTTAGGGTTTTCTTTTTCATCCTTGTTTGCTAGCATAGATCGATTCTTGATTCAGCAAATTGATATTGGCAGTGAAAATTAAAATTCATCATTTTAGCCAATTTGAAGCGTGTCATTAGTAGAATTTACTCATTATGATATAAGTACTCTGTTTTGTTCATATATTGTAAATATATGTTTTTATTTAATAATGTAGTATGCGACTTTTAAGATGTTAATAATTTATGGATTTGTATTTATGCTGCTCAATAGTATTTTCCGCTCGGTGGTATGGGCGTAAATTAAAGTTGCTTTACAATTTATTTATTTTTATCTTGTTTTAGAACATCAAATTTTTTATTTGATTTAATTCTTGTTCATATATTTAATTGATAAATATATGATTAATAAATCACCATGATATGATTATTAATTTTATATTCTGAGTTTACTTAATGATTTATTATCATATTTTGTTAACATGGATTTTGTTTCATAATTAAAAAGGCAAGATTAATTTGTTTTTGTTTCAAAATAGTTTTTATGCAGCGATGTTTGGGCGTGAATTTTTTTTGTAGGATAAATTTTTGGAACGGATGTACGAAGAAGATCTGCATTAAATTTCATAATTTTAGATTTTTTCTAAGTGCATCAAAACAATTTTGAAGAGTTGTTTAATTAATAATTAAATATAAGAAATTTATTTTAATGAGCGACCCGGTGGGATTTGTTCAAGAAAATTATGAAGGCCGACCGACTTCAGCGTGACAACACTCAGCGCGTCAGTGTCGGATTGGGCGGTTTAGTACCAAATGAAGGCGGACGGCGACTTCTTGGCGGTGCCCAGCGCGTGTCATTGTGATCGTAGGTCGGTCTCCGAGCCCATTATGGCGTTAACGCCTTTGAAAACCCTAATTCCGAATTTATTCCTTATTTTGGTTTCCTAAAATTATGGGACTAGTTATATTTCGGTTTTTATTGATTATTTGTCATTTTAATCACCTAATTGATTGTAATTAATTATGTGATGATAATTAATTAATTTCCTTTATATTATATCTTTTTAAATTAATTTAAAAGTGATATAACAATTATGGTAACAATTTCACTACTTAATGTATTTTAGAATATATTTGTGATAAATATTTTCTATAATATGTATATGGTTAATAATTATTGGTAATAATTATTAATTGACATGTGTATGATAATTGAGTTTATATTAATTAATTTTAATATGTTTGATTACATTGGATTGATTCATTTGATAATTACAAACAATGCATTTTGTTACCATTTAAATATTTATTAAGGTTTGTTTATATGATTTAGCAAATTTTGCCCTATATTTAGTAATGGTGATTGGAATGGGTATATAGTTATAGCCCATTCATTTATTTTTTCGATCCTGTGACAGTAATGTTATAAATAAACATTCAGTCATATTTTCTTGCATGTTGTTGTTATTAGTACCCATGAAGCTTGCAAGGCGTAAAGATGGAGTTAGTATACAAATATTGTAGAAAGTGAAGATGCTCGAACTTCACAGTGGTGGTACTTGGTGGACTCGGTTGGATCAGGGAAGTACAGATGGGACTTATGTTAGTATTTGATAAATACTTGTAATAAGTTCACAAGGGCTTCGTATCATTATCTCTTGAATATTGCGTGCTTGTTTTTATTTTGTATTTGCATGTATTGCTTAGTTATGTGCTAGTATGCATGAGTAAATGAAAACAAAGTAATAATAATCTCACAATTAATTTAAGCAAAATGCTCGAGCCAATTTTAAAGTTGTGCAATCGTTGCATGATTGGGCATGCCGTGATGGCGGGTGTTACAATGTTGCATTTGATATGACAATGGTCATGTTGAAGTGATTTTCACTAACGTTGTAGGCTTTCGGATGATCAATCCAAGTAGTAAACACTTTGGTTTAATTGGTATCTTGGCAGGTTTGGGAGATACAGAAGTAATTTAGGTGGCATCTTGTAAAGAGGTGCTAAGTGACACAAAGAGTTATGTAGTTTTTTACATAATTGGTTGATAACCTACTAATATATTTGGATTCAAAATAATAATATACTTGATGTTGCGTTTGAATTTAAGTATAATAGATCTTGATACTAATATATTTAAATTGATTTGAAGTATTAGTATTTTACTTTACAATTTATTTGTAGTGTTTTAGCATGATAGTTCTACTGAGTCTATTCCTTTTATTTACTTATTCTTTTTAGAATTAATATTGGATACCATATTGCTACATACAGGCTTCAAGCAACCGGCGCTTGAAAAGTGCAAAATTTGGGTATAACTCAAAATTTTGACGAGTGCTCGAAACTTGAGAATCATTACCCGGCGAGAGGAGGCGAATAAATCTTTGAACAATAAGGTTCAGCGAAACCTAATGATAGTGCCTCCCGGCCGAAGGATCCCCCGCAAGCGAAGTCGTCTTGTTGATGTGATGTCTGCTTTTGATATGGAACCTTACGTTTCCAAGAATTCAATATGAAAAGGTGGCGGCATGTGACATATACAACTTGAGGAATTATTCCGAAAGGGAAGCTAGAAAGCAGAGATATGTGATACGTGCTCATAGTAAGACAACAGGAGCAGTTATGCATGACTTCATATGCGTTAAAATGATTAGTCGATCGACTGTATGCAGTGTCTCCAAGGCGCGTGGATCTCATCACAGAAGTCTCTTCAGACAAATTTTCTCAATTTTTTTGTAAGCGGGCTTCCAATATGCAAGTTTTGAGTTATCTCTAGCAATGCGTAAGATGATCACCGAATCTTTAAGAGGCGAACACAGGTAAAGACTAAAACTTCTACTCCTTACATTTTGGTGAGGGTCCAAAACAAGAAGAAAACTCAAAAAGAAAAGAGAAGAAAGAAGTTTACCGACAGAGCAGGGTTAATAATCAAGGGATTCTTTGAAAGGAAGAGCTAGGAAGGATGACAAGTGTCATTATTGCGAAAACAGATTCATTTTGAGCCTGCGGGGAGATTCACGGATGATAGGAAGAATGGTCTCTCCTGACAGCTTGACCCTCTGGTATGTATGTTATTGAAGTTTTGTACAACTTAATTCTTCCATTAAGGTGCTAGACACGGTTGTGGTTTCATATTTGTAGTAATATAAGGGAACTTGAGTCAAATGAAGACTTGAAAGGAAATGAATACAACGTATTGGGAAATGGCTGAAAGGTTTGACTTTCAAGTGATCCATTAGTTCATGCCTTGTTTTGAAACTTATCTCCGATTATTTCTTGGGAATATTATTTCTATTCTGTTTTTAGAATAATGATGAACTTTTTCTTTTTCAAATAGATCCCGATAATTTAGGATCACAGGAATGAGGTATTTAGTACTACTTTAAAATGATATATCTCGTTTTGAGACATGATTGTGATCATAACATAAACTTAAACGGAGCCAAAGCCTAAACGACTTGAAGCCAAAACATACTACTGGCATTGCAGACTAGGTCACGTTACTTAGAGGCGAATAAAAGAAGCTCACTCGGTGGAATACTTGAAGAGTTCGATTAGCGAATCATACGATAAGTGTGGTGCTTTGCCTGGGCAAGCCGGAGAACAAAAATGCCTTTCAAATAGTGAAAGGGCAAAATTGTAGGATGCTTGCGGTGTATGTGGGCCAATGAACATACGCAGAAGGAGGTTATAATACTTCGTGCATTTCTTTGATGACTACGGTAAGATACGGTTTTTGTGTATTTGATGGAGACACGACCACAGATATTTAATTCAAGGTTCAGTAATTCCAGAGGCGGTGAGCAAGACAATAAAATTTCTCGATGGATAGAGGTGGATAATATTTGAATTAAAATTTGATAAATCAAAGTGGTATTGTTGTGGCTTCAGCGGAGGCACGCCCGCGACATGGCCGTGTCCGAAAGGAGAAATCGAACCGCTTCTTGACATGGTTCGATCTATGATGTGCCCTATCGATCTACCCGGCTAATTTACGGGGATATGCACTTCTAAGCGGCAACACCTTAAGCAGAGATGTCAACCAAATCGGCGGATAAAACTCCCCATAAAGCTGTGGTTTGGGAAGATTTGAAGTTGGGTTTTCTCGAAGATTTGGGGTACGTGAAGCTTATGTTAAGAGATTAACTAAGATAAACTTGCGCCCAAATGCGATAAATACTATTTCATAGGATATCCAAGGCAAGCAGGTTGGTTACTACTTCTACGAGCGGGGAGAATAAAATCTTCATTGCTAGAGCAGAGCATTCCTTGAAAAGGAATATTTGTCGAGCTGATAATGGTGTTAAATCTTGATGAAGCTGGTGATGAAGTCGATGTTGATAAATCTAATGCGAGAGCATCGACACCACAAGTGGAACCTTCTTTCATAGAAGCCAGTTCTTGATCCACAAGAAACCGTGGAAGAACCAACCCTTAGGAGATCCAACAGGGGATCGGCACGAACGGAAGCTATTTGTATATTGAAAACTTTCATCATTGAAAGTGATGAGCCCACTTCTTACAAATAAGCGATTAATAGCAAGAATGCTGACAAATGGCAAATAGCCATGCAATCTGAGATGGATTCTATATACCAAAATAAGGTTTGGTCCTTGTTGGATTTACCAAATGGGGTTCGCCCTATTGAATGTAAATGGGTATTTAAGAAGAAACATGATAAAAGATGGAAAAAACGGATGTTTCAAGCTGGAGCTTGTAGCGAAAGGTTTCAAACAAGTTCAGGGTGGACTATAATGAAAACTTACTCGCCCGGTGGCTATGTAAATCCATCCAAGATAATCTTAGCCATTCTTTGCATTTCATGACTATGAAATATGGCAAATGAATTTGCTTTCTGAAATGGAAATTTAGAGGAAGGTGTGTAGATAGTACAACCTCCAGGCTTTACACATGTCCTAAAGGACCTAAGAAGAAGGTATGCAAGTTGCAAAGATACATTATGGTCTTAGCGAGGCATCCGCCGGTTGGAATCTAAGTTTTGATGAATCAAATCAAAGAGTTTGGTTTAAATCGAGAGCGAAGAAACGATCTTTGTGTATACAAAGAAGGTAAGTGGGAGTTAGCATATCATTCATAGTCACATATGTTGATGACATACTTATCATTGGAAACAACGTAGGTTACTAAACTCGGCCAAAGTTGGGCATTGCAAATGTTCTCGATGAAGGACTTAGGCCAGTACAATATATACTTGGAATAAAGATCCACACGAGATCGAGCCGGGAGGCTGATTGGACTTTGTAGGGATACTTATGTGAAAAGGTGCGCAAAGGTTCAACAGGAAGTAATTCAAGAAGGGTAATCTCCCGAGACATGGAGTTCGACTCGTGAGCCACTGATGTCCCCTTACTAGTCTTTGAGATGAGCGAGAATGAAAGGCATGCACTATGACGGCTATAGGATCCGTCATGTATGCCATGTTGTGCACCGGACTTTGATGTCTTATGCACTAAGTGTACCGATGAATACCAAGATAATCTAGGTAGAAAGCCAGGATTGCGGTGAAGTACATCTTGAAGTATCGAGGAAAGAACTAAAGATGCTTTCTTGGTATATGGTGGAGATGAAGAGTTAGCGGTGGCTTGAGAATGCGCGGCCGCTTGATTTTCAAAGCCCGGCAGAGGCTACTCGTTCGATGCGGGTACATGTATTTTTGTCTCGGCGGGTGGAGCGATATCTTGGAGGAGTTCCCGAGCAGTCTTTGTTGCGATTCTACCCGCGAGAATACGAGTAAATGTGCGGAAGCGGCCCAAGAAGCATGTTGGATAAAGAAGTTCGTGACCCGAACTTGGTGTGATATAACATTGAGGGACGAGTGGAGGCGCTTTGTGACAATCTTTGGGGCGATAGCTCGAGCTAAGGAACCACAGAGCACGTAATCTGAAGTCAACACGACTGCTTAGAAAGTATCACTGATTAGAGATATGCTTGATAGAGGTGATGTCGAAGTATGTAAGAAGAGTAGAAAGCAGGCCAATCTGGCCGGCCACTTTAAACCAACTAAGTCGGACAAGCATGATGAGCATGCGGCGAACATAGGTGTAGGCAGGATGTCGCCCAGTCTTTGTTAAGGTTAGAGTGGGAGTCAGTATGTATCTATTGTGTTATGTGAACAAATATTTGAATATTATTGCTTCTTATATTTTAATATATTTATTTGCTATGTCTATATGTTTAAATTTACATATAATATACATGTAATGTATCCTCGATGAGTGAAAGGTTAAATCCCTAGGTTAGTCTATGTTTTCTAGAGAGGTAACATCTTATTTATTAATTACACCTCTTGACCTAGAAACATGGGATAGCCAAAAAGGCCCCTTGGTCGGATCTTTGATAGTTAGAGGCGACAAACATCGTATGACTAATGGTGTTTGATTAGTGATCGAGATTCATCACGTTAACAGGGACTAGATAAATACAAGTGAAATTTGCCAGTCTGGTGATTGAGGCTGAGGTATGGCCGAGAGAAACG
The DNA here is from genome assembly GCA_019722365.1 of Lithospermum erythrorhizon. NCBI lineage: Eukaryota > Viridiplantae > Streptophyta > Magnoliopsida > Boraginales > Boraginaceae > Lithospermum > Lithospermum erythrorhizon. The sequence goes on along the minus strand of JADFUC010000687.1, from coordinate 26,364 downwards.
AGATTCATAGAGATATGTATATCATGTCTATGACATTTGTTTAGAATTTTAGGTTCGTCAATTCTTGGAGCTACGATATATGACTATCTACATTATCTGACTCTGTACTTTAGTATGACCAAGCGTGCACGCCTTAGCGGGGATTATAGTATGTTGGGTCACACGGTGAGTGTAGCGATAGATGTTGATATATTATTGGGAGGGATTTGTCTAGTCCTTGATATCTGAGAAGATGCAGAACTCGCGCGATTTGATGCTTGGTGGTTTATGGGGGCGCCATAAATGCTTATTCGATTCATACTCGAGAGTAAAGAAAGTTGTGGGTGTTTCATGGCCAGCTTCTTATGAATTAGCCTACGACTAGAGATCGCGTGATAAAGGAATTGTAAGATGTCGTCAAGGGCAAGTAGAGTGTTGGAAATCAATGAGAATTGATTCCATTTTTTTATGCCGTTGCGACAATTGTGTATCAATTCATTTACAGTTAAGGTTAAATGTGATTATCAAAACTTGAGTGTTCAACTTAGTAATTTTATATTAGTAGTGTGGGTTCTCGCTGATAATTTAAGGGTTATGAGCGATTCTTTGGAATGCTACTTTCGTGTCGTTATAATAATAGTAATTGGTCAATTATTATTATTATTATACAACTTACTATTATCCCCAGCCTAGAAGGTCAGCGTCTGATGTACGTTGAGTTATATTTCATGTATGAAATTAAAGAAGGCGTATAATTGAGAAATGTATTTCTCGATTACAAAGGGATTACGTTTATGTAGAATATCGATTGAACAAATAGAATCGATTAAATAGTTATTTATTTGAATTGGTTCGGAAATATTTAGTATTTATCAATAACTTGAAAGATTATTAGTATTGACTCGTTACTATTTAATTAACCTAATTAAATAGTTCAATAAATGCTTGACTTCATTGTTAGTGTCTTAACGAACTAATAAATTGCCGAGTCAACTAATACTTAGCGGGTTGCTTATCGGGCTTCTTTTAGCTTTAATACATATAAAGCAAACTTTAGGGTTTTTATGACATAAGTTTTGAAAAAAAACCTAAAGTAGCCCCCCCGAAATTCTCCCAATTTGGGGTTTTTAATTTCTTGTTCATCTTTGTTTACTAGCATAGATGGGTTCACTTGATTTCAAGCACTCTCTGGTGTGGACCAGCTGGGAATATCATCACGATTGATATTATTGCAACAGAGGCTGAAGGAAGTCAAATTCACATTGTGAATTTGAAGCGCGTGGAACTTTAGTGGAATTTACTCCGCTGCAATGTAAAGTACTGTTTGACTGTATATTGTAATATATGTTTTTATTTAATAATGTAGTATGCCTTTTTAAGATCCTGGAATTATGGATTTGTATTTATACTCATATATCCATAGTATTTTCCATCAGCATGATGCCGGAGTTCTAAACGATGAGATGATAGTCGATCTGATCTTGTTATGTATTTTGCACGAGCGGTGGTGCGTGTGGTTGATAGCAAGGCAACTGTAGGCCAGGCTTTCGACAACGAAGGTGAGTACATTCGCCTACGAGAGGCTGAGAGGAAGCCTTATTTGGATCGAGAAATTAGGTAAGTGAACTTAAAAGTGAGTACCTAGAATTTGAAGGTCCGATTGGAGTTATCTGATGATATATTTGGGCGATAAAAAGCTAAGCTAAGGAACGAATCACATCACGGATCCAAGCATGTGCTCGAGGAAGTATCATCCCTGTCGGAGAAAAATCGATAGAGATGTCGAGAATATGTAAGGTTCCGACCGATGCTAATGTGCCAGATCCCTTAACTAAATCACTACCTCAAATCAAGCATGATAAGTAGATGTATAGTACTAGTCTTAAGGACATCTTTGAATGGTCTTAGTCTTGAGTAAGGGCTAAGTTTTCTTTATATATGTTATAGATGATTGTAAGACAATGCTTGAATTTTAAGCTTCAAATTCAATAATATGTATAATTTGTTTTTCAAACTAGGATCGATATGTATATATATAGAGGTCTTTGGAATTGAGGACTAAAACAAGAACACAATACATGTCAATGCCAAGCAATGATATTGTGGTCCCTAATCGGTGTTCACTATTGGAATAGAACACCATTGATTAGTATGTGTTGATTGTCTGATCACGTTTCTTGGATCAGAAGGGAGAACTTTTACTCCAGTCAATCACATAGGTATACGGTGTGAAATGGTTTTCCGGCCGTGACATTTGGACATTGACCGTCGTAGGAGCAGAAGATTGTATATACGTGTCCCTATGAGTTTCTCGTGGAACTTATGTTAAATAAGCGTTCTTAGACCCCGTGACCTAGTTTCACTTTATAGAATGGCTTTACTTTGACCTTGTCTAAGCGTCTTACGTAAAGGAGAGTTATAAAAGACTTGAATTTTGTGTCTTCTGAGAATATTTGTGAAATCTTGTACACAAGATGGAGATCGTAACCCGGATATACTTGGTTTTAGATTTTCAGGCCTGTTGGAGAACTGATGGTGATTTGCTGGCCAGCCTTAGTACTATACTGAGATCACATCACTTCTTACCACCAAGAAAAATATAGATGCAAGAGTTTGGTGACACAAATCTTACCATAGCTTGACTGTTGGAAATCGCGTACGAGGGATCGTGTCAGATGCATTCGATTAGTAAGTAATCACTTTACAAATAATCGTCCAAGGGCAAGTGGGAGTGTTGAAAATATGAGATGTTATATCTCATAAATATGTGCCCGTTGAACAATTAGATTGTACAACCGATTATTACATTTAAATAATAATAAGTTCGGATATATGTTAATTGTTGGACAATTAATATATTAGGATTAACTCTATTGACATTAGAAGGTTATGATTGCTTACTATAGTCCGCTCATAATTTTATATATTAATTAGATTTTCGGTTAAAATAAATTAATATATTGCTAATTTCGATCGAGCCTAAGAAAAGAATCTGTGACTTAATAAAAGCGAACTATATATAAAGGCCAGCCATGATTTTCATGAAATCACTTGCACCGATTCTTTTTAACTTTTTGAAGTTGAGTGTTCTCTCCTCTCCCCTCTTTATACTAAACAAGTAGGTGGGAAATTCCTTTTGGAATTTTACCGTCAACTCTCGTTCTGAGTTTAATATTTTAATGAGCTCTAGTGAAGCTCGCGAGGAGGGTTTGTTCGTCCGTTGGTGTGGATTCTTAGGGACAATCTGCATAGATTGTTTAGAGTCTCCTCAGATTTATTCATTTGCATGATTCTGAAGAAAGTGCAGTTGTATGTTATTATTTTTATTATATTAAGTAGAATCACAGTTACGACTTTTTTGTAATTATTATTTTTAATCAGTAAACCCAACCAGACCAACCGTGAAACACACACTTCTAACTAAATTTAAGGGTCGATTCACTTGGCCTAGTCACCCATAAACCTAAATACTCCCTTTAGACCATCCACAATGGTGGGGTTTAATACCCAAAAATTGAGTTTAATGCTTTCATTGGTGGGTTTTAATGCTTGGGTTGAATGAAGTGTCAATTTTGGGGTTGAAAAAAATCAACCGGTTGAAAGTGGGAAATGTGGGGTATGGTGGGGTGTGATTTATGAGGAGAGATAATATAGATAAGATGATAGATTGATGTGTTGAGTTGTGATTGGTTGAGGAGATTTTTGTTATCTTAATAATTTAAATAGAATTATCACATAAAAATTAATTTTTTATTTATTTAAAATATGCCAAATTTCATAGAAAATTTTTTTTTCTATAAATAGAGCAAGGTTTAGTTCATTTGGATATATAATTTTTTTTTCACTACAAAAGGCATTTTACATCCTCAAAACACTCTAGTTTAATCTCTTAAATTATTTTCATTGTGTAATGGATCCAAATAATTATTCATGATACCAATCAAGCAATTACCCATTTAACAATCAAAGTTCCAATCGAGATGAACAATACAAATAATAAGATTAATTGTGTCTAGTGCACTCTCTGTGTGAATCATGGTGTATTATGTAGACATTAGTAGGCAAAAGAAATTGGGTATTTATGATACAAAAAGTGTTGGCCAGCCACAACCATTGCTTACTCTTTTCTTTGTTACGAGAGGCTGAGAAATGTTAGTGGAAATGTAATATAAAACACAAAATACCATGATCTGACTACTCTTGCCCAGTGAAGTAATCAATTTTGAGAATGCAGATTAAATTGATAGCATGAATCCACAAAAGATAAATTGTGACCAAGAGTGAGTTAGAGGAATGGGATAGAAGCCACGAAGTAAAGTTGTGCGTGGGGAACCACACTGGTGTTGGAGATCCCAGAGATCTGGGTTCGAGGGACAAACGAACCCATTTTGACTTAGTGAATCGCTGTGGGTTCCAACCCCCCATTCTCAATTGAAAGCAGATACCCGTAGGTTAAGGTTAGCGTTAGCCACTTTTAATTACTCTCGGGAAGCGTTGGAAGATCAGGCGTGAGTAATGTGGGTTTACTCTTAAATAATGAGAGAGTCACCTATGTGAGTTGAAGTAAGGGGCAGCAGTATTCGAAGGGGCACATTTCTTCGGAAAGCTCACGAGGGCAAATGCGATTAATCCCGTGGCACGGACACGATGGTGAGGGCTGTAGATGAGTTGATCATGACATGTGAAGTATGTAGTCTATGCGCTGCAAAAAATAGATTGGTTCCCGAACATCGCGTCTACTATGTGTTGGTGAATCTTAAACATATATGTATACAAGGGAAGGTTCCAAGAGCCACTCAGCGCCTACCTATCTATGCGAGGAAGTGATTGTTGTGTGCTATCTACGCTTTTTAATACGAGTCAAAATCTTTTTACAAGAAGAATTTTTATTTATGTGGGGGGATGTTGGATGTTGAATGCAAATTTTTGATTCATATGTTGATTGTTGGAAAATCATTAGTATATGATTTAATATTTGAATGCAAAATTGGCATTATTTGGGATTGTCTAATTTATCAGTGTGTGTTGTGTATATACATAAGAAAGAGTACAAAGTAATTCCAGAATTCTAAGATTGAATGTAGTGAATGCACGACCCAACTGTCGACTGTAGTGATAGGGCCGATTCACATATTATTTAGTTAAATTTGGAATTGACGTATTATGAGGGGCTAACTAAAATAACATTCAAGTATTTCACGTTGTAGCTTCCTAGGTTAAGCCATTAGTGTATTTTATGGCTATTAAGTTGTTTGAATACTACTAAATGTGTCATGATGACATTTGGGAGTTACAAATTTCTCCATAACACATGAATAATATAAATAATGGTTTCCTCCAACCACGGAAAAAAAAGGGAGAGAAAAAACTTTTTGATGTTTTATTTTGAATCTTCGTAGTAATTGTTTTGAGGTGATAGTGCAAGCTGGAGTTGTTAGTGAGGCTTGGGAGTGCTTCTAAGGCCATACTTGAACCATTTTATCTTGGGGGAGACAAACACCTTCACGTGATCCCTGGCACGAGGGAGTAAGGGCGAATTTGCTTTAAGGAAAGTGTCGGACACGACTTGGTCTGGTATTTTTACATGTTTTAAATTGATTTTATGTTTTACTACAAATATTTTCCCTACAACTTAAAGCAAATTGGAGTAGTAAAATATAATCTATTTTGGATATAATTGTGTTTCTGTCGTATGACTCTCGATGGTTTCTTATATGGTAATAAAAGTTAATAAATATGTTCTGAACATGTTTCGTATTGGTATGGGCAATTGGTTACTAAGAATAAGATATCTGTGCATACTATATACTAATAATTCGATGCTCGCACCAATTTTTGATGAGTTAAAATGATCAATCAATATAATTTAAAACACGAAAATTCGATGGGCTATTGTTATTTATTTATGTTTTAGCTTGGTCGAATGAAAACGTTATTTGATTTGTAAAAGTTACAAAAATTATTTCTGTTGCTAACTCATTAAAGCATACGTTTAGTAGGAACAAAAAAGAATGAGCCTATGTATCCATTATGCTTTATTGTTGAGCTATGAGCTTCTTGTGATATTTTTTATTCTATTAGAATTCGTTGATTGACTAGTTTTTTGTGTGTGGTTTAAATTTGGAGTAAGAAAATGGTTGAATGACTACACACTTTTAATGTATGCTACTCTTTACTTGATTTCCTATTATTCACCCAAAATTAAAAATTAAATATTTCAAATATGACAATAGAAATTTTGGCTAAGATTAAATTTTAAAAATACTAAAATAATATACTCCCTCCGTTCCTAAAAGATTGTCCACTTTTGACTTTTTAATTTTTTAATTGTTGAACTTTGATCGTAGATATTTTTGTTTGTATTTTATCATATTTTATGAAAAATATATCAATAAAAAATTCATTTCAAATTCTTTTTATTGATATATTTTTCATCAAATATTATACATCATAAACAAAATATTTACATAGTCAAGGTTATTATTAAAGTTAAAAAAGTCAAGAAGTTAATCTTTAGGAGCAGGAGGAAAACATATTAAATAGATGTTAGAATGAAATGTCTTTTAATTTAAGATTTGTATATAGCGAAAATAAGTTATTTTTATTTTTTATATAACTGAAAACGAGTAAAATTAAGGGGATAAAAAAAAAATAACCACAAAATAATGAAGGTGAAGGTATAAAGTTAGAGGGTGAATAGAGTGAGTGAATAATTTTATGGGGGCTCACCCTATTTTAGGGAAGTTGATGCAGCTCAATTTTTATCATTTTTTTTACAATTTCAATCTCTAAAATAGCTTCTAAAATAACTTTTAGAGGAGCTGATGTGAGTGTTTATAGTTTACTCCATTTCTTATAGGTTATTTCATATAGTACGCACTTGAATTAACAACATGATAGTGAAAAAGAAAATTAAAAATGCATACATGTATGAAATTATAGTTTCTAATTAATTTCATGCTTAAACAGAAAATACATAATAGACATATATGTTTGCACAATAATAATATACACCTAAAACCTTATTAAGAAGAAAAAACAATTGCTTGTTTTCCTGAATTAATGTATCGATTGTGAACACGAAGATGACTTGTGTTAACTAATAGTAGATATGATAAAATATTATTGTATTATTCTTTGATTCTTTTTTTAAAGACAAATTTCGACCTCAATCAACTAATGATGTGAAAGCGTTATTGTTACAACTTACACATGACCAACAACTTAATTAATAAACTCAAGTAAATATCTATTTTGCATTGAAAATCGGAATAAAATAAGAAATCCCTGCTACACTTATACATATGTAATATTTAGAACATAATATATAGAAGAAATAGAGACTTAGCATCTAGTACTATACACTCAACGCGGCCAATTCCATCATCAATAACGAATTAGGCATCAGTTACTCCTAAAAAGTTAATAATATATATTATTCTAATAAATTTCACCTAAACAAAGAAAAAAAAAAGTTGATAATTTCAAAAACTCCTCAGATATATATTTTTTAAATATCAAGCGATGACTTTTATAAAAACAAAAAAAATATCAAATACAATCATAAACCCAAAACATTTCTAAGTTTTGGTCTAATTTTCAAGAGTGGCCCATCTCCCCCATACCATAATGGATCAAGATAGGGCCCTGTTGAAAATATGAGATATTATATTTTATAAATATGTGTTTGTTGTACAATTAGATTGTACAAACGATTATTATATTTAAATAATAATAAGTTCGGATATATGTTAATTGTTGGACAATTAATATATTAGTATTAACTCGATTGACATTGGGTTACTACGGCTTACTAGAGTCCGGCTCATAATCTATATATACTGACAAAGACGCTCGGCTAAACATACCAATATATCAAGCACTCGATCGACCCAAGAGGCCACACACACAACAACTAAAACGGTAACTATAATACGATTATAACTTCCTGCTTTTAAAAATATAACTATATTTATTTGGGGAGAAATTCCAATTGTTGGAATTTCACCATAGTTCGACTCAAAATAGGGAATTGATAGGGGTTCCTCGAATCTTTTTTTTATAATCATTATCAATATTCTACCTAAATTTACTTTACCTCGCATTTATTTGTGATGTTAAGTAGCAAGATTCTGTAATGTACACCAATATGTTTTAGCTCTAATTACATGGAGGAATAAGAGGAGAAATTTTTGCGTTCAAACTCTAGAATTTTAATTATGTTAGATGGCTAAAATTTAGGGCTCAAGTGCCTATATAAAGGCTACGATTTTCTACGAAATCACTGGTACTCAGCTCTTCCAACTGCTCGGCACTTCTCTCTCTTTCTCTCTCCCTCCTTCTCCTCTTCATCCTCTACTACAGTGGAAAATTCCCTTTCGAATCTTTCTCGAACCTCGCTTACAATTAAATATTTTAAAGAGCTCTAGTAAATCTCACTCAGGGTTCGGTTTACACGTCAGCGCTGACTATTCTGTGAGACACCCACGTTGATCGCTCGTAGTCTCCTCAAATTTATTCCGCCGCATTTATTCCTCAAGTTAAACGTATTACTACCTCAGATGTTATCAAGTTTTATTATATTCGTAGAATATTGATTACGGCTTTTTGTAATTGTTATTTTAGTCCGTACAACCCAACAGTGGAATCATGAGTCAGGCTACGAATTGTAATTACATAATTAAATGCATGAAAATATTTATATATTGTCGAATCTGAATTTATAAGTTTGAATTGCAATTAGATAATTCTTAATTCAGATTGTAGAAGTATGTTAACTAAATAATTAAATATGATTAATTGTTAATCTTTTTCAAAAATAATCAATGTAGTTAAATCATAAATATTTTTCCCAATTTTTTGTGAATTTTTCCGGAATTTCTTGATAAAAAATTTATATCAATTTTGTTTTGAATCGATTAAAACTGATTGTTTCATAAAAGAATATATCGATACAAGTTTCGACCTCGTGGATAAAAAGAAAAGACACCAACTATTTAACCAACTTACCACTTTCAGACATTAAATGTTATACTTCTTAATGCACTATATGCTTAAATATAATTTGTTTCAGATATGATAATCAGAATTGGGATTCTGCCTCGGCGCTTAATCGTCACCAACCCGTATTATCAGAGTCACCAACGATGATAACAATAAAACGACTTCTTTTACATCATAACAAAACAATATAACTCGAAATAATAAAAAATTATATACACCGTAAAACCTCAAGAAGATAAAGTACGCACTATCATGCCTCTGCCACCATCGCCATCTTCAAGGGTACGCAGCCTACTCTACCAACGATACCCACATCCAAGAACAACCTGTACTAAACGCCCGCCCATAAAGAATAGGAGTCAATTAAAAATTGAATAAAAATAAATACATTGCAAGCTTAACCCACTGACGCATCTAATAAAGCACACTTGTGATTTCACCTATTTCTGTAGACTATATACCCCAAGAGTATTATTTCCAGGTTACTCTCGCCACAAAAATAAAACTTTCCTTATCGGGCTTAACTAACACCAATAACTCCACACTACGCCAACAACTTACTCACAGCATACCTTTTAATTACAAGAGATTTCTCTATCTATTATCTTCTCTCAAGATACCTAATTCCCCAATATAATATACACCTCAAACACACAATAACTTAAACATATCTTAACTCAACTCATGCATTAATATACAACTCACTCACTTATCTTTAGTTCACCTTAAAGTGCTACTCCCGATTACAGTCATACCTCCTATGACATCTAAATGTTCCTCATAAGACCTTCCAAATATATGCATTTCTTAATATGACTGAGCAATATATCTTAAATCAAGATAACCTAAGTACAGATTTATCTTCCCAAATTCTCCATTTAGTAGTTAATTTTAACTTATTTATCTCTAACGGTATCACGTGGTTAGATCAAAGATTCTATTCTAGCACCATTGAATCCAGCTTTTCCACCATATGTATAAAATATCATCAACATCATCGACAGACAACAGAAACTTCTGCTGATAATTTCGCCTCTAATGTTCTCATTCAAAAGTATTCATCCATTAGCCACTTAATATATATAGAACATATCTAACAAAAAGACAAGAATTTGGTAGTGCTTACAACGAAAAATAAATACTCAGATCCCGTTAAAAATACGCCGGCTAGCGCCGACGCTTAAAAATGAAGTATAACCATCAAAGCACCAAGCAAGACAACAACAAGATTAGAATAGTCATCGTAGTCAAATATGAATAAAATACACGTATACGTGATTATCTGATAAAGTCATACAACATAATTCCACATGTAAGTTTCGACATAACACATGAATATATAATGTAGGTTCCGACAAGTTAATAACAATCACCGAAATGAAATCACAGACTCAACAACGACTAAAACTCTAGTCAAACTCTATCTCTCATATCCCCACCAAAGATACCATCCTCTAACGCGCATATACCAATCCTGCCTACCCGCAGAACGGGACAACAACAATCGCCCGCACTTATACCGCAAAGAAGGCCAAAACCGCACTTATACACAAAGTATAAGTGCACACCGCACTTTATACACAAAGTATAAGGCACAATCGCACTTATACACAAAGATAAGGCACACCGCACTTATACACAAAGATAAGGCACACCATTCTATACCGTATATGCAATAAACCGCACGCTATACCGTAGTGATGGGCCAAACCGCACGCCTATAATCGCAAGATAGTGGGCCACCGACAACAAGAAACATCAAAGAGAATCATACCGCACGCTATACCGAGTATAGTGGGCTAAATCCGCACGCTATACCGTAGATAAAATACATCAACAATGCATACAAGAAAGTCATCAAAGAGAATCATACCGCACGCTTATACCGTAGTATGGCCAAACCGCACGCTATACCGTAAGATGTACACATCAACACGCACACAAAGAAAATGGACAAAGAGAATCATACCGACGCTATACTGCAGAAGATAAAATTGGCTGGCCACATATCCTCGTAGCGAGAGTCACCTAATTCCTGCAAGTAGTCTCCAACTATAGGTCATATCCTAATACTCAAGTCACCTCAAAATCATACATAACTCCATCGAACACCTCTCAATAACCAACTACTTTTCCAACAAAGCATACAAATTAATACATCACACAATCAGAATCAATCACAACCGCCATGCCACATAATACCACAAGCGACAAAGCCACATAATACCTACAAATAATGACAAGTGCCACATACATACCACCAAATACGACAAGCGCCACATAAATACCACAAGCCACAAGGCCATTAATAATACCACAAAGCTGTTTATTGTGCCCACATAAATACCACGTGCTGCGCCACATAAATACCACCAAATGGCTAAGGCCACATAATACGTAAATATAAGTCGGGAGTTCAGCCATCACTACCTCAAACCACCATCAACGCCGTTGTAATAGAACTACATAATCATATAACAATTACACGTGTATATCATTCTCACGAATCATAACACAACGATACGTATATCATTCTCACATAATCATATCATAATAACATGTATATCTGGCCTCACACCAAAGTAAGACAGAAAGAACACCCGCGAGATAAAGACTCACCCTACTACCATCATCACAAAAGTCCTCACTGAAGTTAACGCGATCACGAACGCGCTCTTCCCCATGGCTGCGCCCTGGGCAAGAACACCCGTGAAAGTTGGGTACTCAGAACTAATACCGCAATTACGCTCTAGAATAAACATTACCAACTCTCATCTAACGACATTTCTTAAACGGTCTAACTGACAAACTATCTAATTATAAACTCATCTGACACAACCAACCGACGCCTCAAGCTAAAATCTAATTCCCTTATCATTTTATCATTGCTAAATTAACTTATATTGCCATTCTAGTTAATCACAGTCCCTAATTAACAATCTATACTCCAAAATATCAATTATATCTCAATCCTGAAAATATTACTTTTCAACCTAACTCGCTTTACGAATTTTAAATCACCGATGAATATCGCTGGCCTATAATAAGGTCCCAATTAAACTCCCTACACATTTAAAGTTTTGGCGAAAATATCACCTCAAAAAAGCTCAAATCGAAACCTAGAAAGTTTCAACTCGAATTTTGACGCCCTCAAACGGTTTCTGCAAATCACGAATTCATCACATATATACGTCAATAACCCATAACCAACTAAGATTTATCATAAAATTCAATTATAAAAAGTCAACTAAAAGTCACCATTCAAAACCCAAGAAATATCTCGGAAGATTCTGAAATTTCTCTACCTTAACTCGCCAAGCACGACGGTTATAACAATATTCCACAAATCCGCTTTCAGCCTGAAATGACAATCACAGGTAGAAACGGAAAAAATTGTTCAAGGGGGAGGTGGTATTTCGGCCCTAAGGAGAGTAAAAGAAGAAGCATGATCCTCAAAACGATGACGCGATAGGTCAATTAGATATTTAAAAACTCCTAGCCCTGCTCTGGCTTTCTAAGCACTTCTCCGCTTATCGTACTTAAATCTCCAATTTAACCCGATTTCAAAAGATAAAATTCTTCCACAAACACTACTAAATTATAAATTTAAATCTCAAATTAAAAGCTTACGAAATAATATTATCATCGAAAAAAATTATACTATTCCCGGGTCCCACCGCCGACCGAAAAATTTGTTTTTTTTTTTTTTTCAAATTTTTTTTTTTTCGTAACGGGTTATTACAATCAACCCACGCCTATATCATAATTATTGTCTTGCTCTACATAATCCTCACCATGATAGACCCATTGTTCATATCCGACAACAAATCCATTTTGACATATATGCATCTCAACTTCCTTCCAATCCAAAACATAGATATTTTTACAAACACTACATGGGCATCTAATTCCATCGGCTCCAATCGCTCGAGAATGCTTTCGTGCACGAATAAGAAACTTACTAACACCTTTAATGTATTTTTCATTGTAGGAACCATCATAATTACGCCGGGCATACATCCAACGACGAGATCTCGTCAATATTTAAATAGCTTGAGTAAAACATATATACCTCAATAACTCTTCAAGCAAATTGATTGGTGGAATGATTACATGTATAATTAGTTTGAGTAAAACATATATACATTTGCATAAGTACAATACAAAAATATTGGACAAGCCAAAAGTATCGGACATAAAAAAAGTATTAACGAAATGGGTAATTTTAATAAGTCCTCAAGAAATTGTCGGAATGATGGCGTTGTTAAGGTGTTTGAAATCTTTACATTATTTAAACTCCAAATATATTAAGAAGGAAAAAGGGGAAATGGAACGAAGTTCAGTTAAAAATCGAGTAATAAGTGAAAAGGATCTGTGAAATTACTTTATCTTTCTATCTAAACTAAAGCTGATTTCTGGTTTAACTATTGTAAAACGTCACATATTCGACGCCAAAATCAACACGTCACAGTTTGGAGGTTAATTAATAAAATAAGAGTATTTCTTATATAATTTCTGAATTAAATCTTATAAACTTCACAGAGTTGAAGCCAATTAATAAAGTCAATTAAAATTATCATGTCACAGTTTCGAAGACAAATAATAAAATAGGAGTATTTCTTATATAATTTCGAATTAAATCTTGTAAACGCTACTGCTTTCAAGCCAATTAATAAAGTCAATTAAAATTATCACGTCAAAGTTTCGAAGCCAAATAATAAAATAGGATTATTTCTTATATAATTTCTGAATTAAATCTTATAAACGTCACAGATTCGAAGTCAATTAATAAAGTCAATTATTTTATAAATTTATTATTTCATTTAATTGTTAATGAATCAACAAAACAATTATTTTAAACGTAAACGTCACGGATTCGAAGCACTTTAATAATGTTAATTTTGTAAATGTCACAGAATCGAAGAATTCAACTAAAGTATTTGGTTTAATTATTAACCAATAAAAAAACCTATTATATTTAAATAATAACGTCACATTATCGAAGCATCTTAATTAAATAGGAGTATTTCTTATATAATTTCTTAATTAATGTTAATTTGTTAAACGTCACAGAGTCAAATCATTCAAATAAAGTATTTCTTTAATTATTAATGAATCAACAAATTCATTATTTAAACTAAAATGTCGTGTATTCGACGAACTATTGGCTAAACGGCACCTTTTTGTTAAGGTGTGTAATTTATTATTTAAACATCAATGAATAAATCATAGAAATATGAATTACGAATTAAAAGTTTGCAAATTAAAAATATTAGGATCCCAAAAACTATAACAACTACAAGAATCTTAACATTTGTTTTTCAAAAACTAATTTCAATATCCATCTTATTATATTTTTTGAGAAGACCCAAAATAGTTTTTCTGCTTGGTGGATCTATTGGATGATCCATTCCCACATTTTATAACCAAAGTGTAACTTTGGGCACTTGATGAATCATCGACCATCATTTTTTCAAGAAGTGATTGGATAACAAACCAAACCACAATTGCACCTAATAACTTCATTTTCTATACTTTTGTAATTTGATGAACTTTGACCTTGAGACATTTTCTTAGATGGTAGAAATAAGGATGAAGAGAAATTGTAGGGAAGATTGGGCGCAGTGCCCGTTTATAGTTATTAAGCGTCACGGTTACATACGTGAGAAAAATTGTCGATGAAATAGCGGATTCAGTTTAAGTATTATTTAATATTATTCGAGGTGAAAATTAGATTCGAGGTTCGAGGTTGTGTTGTTAAGCAGGAAGCCGAAACTTTTAAAAGCTATGAAATAAACGAGACTTCAGCCTCGCAAATATCTCGCCGACTCACCATCAGCTGTTCATGCATTCATTTACCAAATCACCAAACACCCCTCTTTCTTCCCCTAGGGCGAACCCCCTACCCTCTCCCGTACTTTGAATTTTATTCGTTTTACTTGGGTATGGAATCTTGTTCTGATTAATTTCATGTCTTGTTCCTCATCTGCTTGATTATCAAAGGAATGATTTTATCTTCAAATCTAACAATTTTTTTTTACCAAAAAGAATTAGTAAATGGGTTGAATATATTTCTGAGGCGACTTTGTACCTGCCTTTCCCCTTATACTACTTATCTTTTACCCCATCAGTGTATCAATCTCACTACTACTGCTATAATCTAAAACAACTAATTGTTTACCAGATAACAGTATACTCAAAACTATTTGAAAAGGAGAAAAGACCATGGCCACAAGTGAATACAAATTTGACAAAATGGAAAGAATTCAGCACTCTCAAAAGGTAGCAGCATTCAAAGGAAAACAAGAATTATTGCCCCATCGCCACAACGAGCTAAAATCAAACTACAAATAACTATGACATTCGCGAACCTTGCAATTGCCTTAACTTTTTGAATTATATTTTTATAGCCTCTCAGCCTGCACCTCAGGTCCAGGTTTGTTCTTTGGTTGATAGATCCCCAGGCCTGCTCTACTCTCAGATCACTTGTGCTTGGACAGGCTCTACTACTGCACTTCCATCACTTACCCAAGCCTATAATTAAATAAATAGGAAAACAAAACAGCAATACCCCGAGGACAAAATCAGACTTCATGAAGCATAGAATAAAATGTCCTTTGCCATTAGTCTTGCTCTACAATCTATTAGTAAGTAATGAAAGAGAGGAAAGAGAAAGGGAGGGAGGCCTCACACAACTCGAAATACTAGGTTGTATGCTATTCTATGTCAATAATATATTGAAGAATTTCAAATCAGGATGAGAAAAAGTACCTGAGCCTTCTTGCCATCCCATGCTTCAAAGCATTCAATTTGCCCACATTATGTTCATCAATTGCCTTGTCAGCTGTATGTGCAAAGAAGTTCTCGCTGACTGCATCTCAGATCAAAATCCCCCCAACACCGGAGGAAAGACATGGAATCAACAACAGTCTTCTGAATGAAGAGTCTCGACTTGGTTCCCCATGTTCCGACAAATCATCTCCTAAAGATGACGTCGAACCGTACAAGTTCCTCCTTTCTGCTGCACGATCTCTGTACGTCATCTGAGATGCAGACGCAGGCTGTTGTGGCAGCTCAGAAAACCTTCTTTTGAGAGGCGTCTTGCCTTGAGGCGCAGGAACGGCTGTGGGTTGAAGCTACTATGGGGGGAAGGAGCTTTCCGAAGAGCATCAAGCAGGTAACCTTTGTTAGTACTGTTGCGGTGTTGTGGGAGGAGCGCAATTTGAGGTGTTTTCAGGGTGTTAGTCGAGAGCCAAGTCGGGTTGTGCAGCGGATTGTTGGCTTGGTGCAATGTAGAGCAAGTTCGTGGACGAGAGTCAAGAAAACAAAGGCGAATTGGCTAGTTTGTTTATCTTGGGGTATAGACCCGTGTATTTTTCATTCCTAGTTGTTTTTTGTTGTTGTAGTTGGGATATTTGAGGCAAGATTTACATCTTGTGCTCTCATTTGTAGAACTCTTTTTTTTCAATAAATAAAAGCTCAAGTTGAAAAAAAAAAAAAATCTAACTATTTTGAGCTATAGTAGGCAATCTTTGTAAGTTTGAGCTTTTGTTGAGCTTGAGTTGAGCTTTGAATTTGGGCTTTAGAATGATGAGATGTATCATCCCGAAAAACTTGAATATTGTGATTGGTGATTGTAATGACTTTTTAGGTTGACTTTCCCAATCACTTTTAAGTTGTAAAAGTATGTTATTGGTTACCCAACCAGATTTTGGAGTATAAATTGTGACTTTATTATTGTGGTTGGTGGAGATATGTTAATATAAGTTGGGTTAAGTGAGTAGTATTTAGGGGTTTTTAGATTAAGATTGTTAATAATAATGGAAATATTAGTTTAGAAAAAGTTGTTATTGGGTTGAATAGAAGTTGTTTAAAGTGTTAGTGTTTAAATAGAGTGGAAGCCGGTCAGGTTGGGGTTTGTGATGGTTGAAATTTTATGAACCCCAATAATCGTTTATGTTTCTTTAGTAATCTTTTCACCTTAAATTAATGATTGGTAATTAAAATGGTTGTTAAGTTGGATAGTAATTAAATAGAGTTATTAATATGGTAGTAGTGGTAGTGTACTCTCGGTGTTTTGGTTAGGCGTGGAGGCGTGGGAAAAGGCACTTGGACTAGTTAGGCGGGCGCTATTTATTCTTTAGCTAAAGGTGGTATTTATCTCGCGGGTGTAGATAATTTGCTTAGCCGTGGATGTGTTCCGTTTGTTGATGTTGTGGCGTGTTGCTCAATGTATCGATGTGTTGATTGTTGGTATTATGTATAGTTAGTTGTGGTTACTTGTACTGATGCGAGTGTGTTGTGATTGCCTTGTACCTACGATGCAGTGTGTTGTGGTGCCTTGCTCTGATGCGAGTGTGTTGTGGTTCCTTGTCTTCTGATGCAGAGTGTGTTGTATGGTTGCCTTCTGATACGATTGTGTTGTGTTTGCCTCGTATCTCGTTACGAGTGTCTTTGTTATCCGGTGTTGCCTTATACTTGATATGGGTGTATTTGTGTTGCCTCGTACCTCGTTACGGTGTGATGTATAAAACATATTGACGGGCATAGGTTTCTCCACTGCGGAGTTGAGGTTGATTATATGCGCATTAGTTGTAGGAATCCGGATTTGTATTGAGTTGATTGAGTTGTTTAGGCTATTGGGATGAGTAGTCTTAGCGTTATTTGGTAGAGTTCAGGACTTGGATGGTCTAGTTGTTGGTCGTGAGGTTTTACATTATTGGTTGATAGAGTAGAGTTGTGAATTCGATTGGGTATTGTTGTCGCTTTGTTGCCAGGATAGCATGATCTTCGGTATTAGTTGTCTTTTATTAGAATGTCGTACTGATTAGATTGAACTGAACTAATGACCATAGTAATGGCCCAGTATTGATATAACATTATGATCACCCGAGCATGATAACGAACTCATTAATGATATAGTCTTTGTTGCTCTTGTAGATAGTATTGTATCTTGCGTCATCTACATAGAATTATGCAATTAATGATTTTATAGTACACTACCGTGGGAGTGAGTTAATTTCGCTCTTGAGATCTGTATTAGCCAGGCTTCGCATTTACACGCTTTATTATTTATGGCGTCGTTTTCATTGTGCCCGAGGTTGGCGAATTGTGTTGTAGCATTTTTGAGCTTGTTCGGTGATGGTGCCAGAGCCTAGGTGGCGGCGGGTGGCGGTAGATCCTCATGATCTACCGTTGTTTTTGGATTGTATTCATATGTACTGTTTGTTGTATTTTGGGATTTCAGACTGGTTGTTGTAGATATTTTGTATATGATATTTGTTGTATGTTGTTGTAAGTGTGTGGTTAGGAAATACCACAATGGTTTTTTCTTAAAAAGCGCTCACATCCGTTGTATGTTGTTTTATGGGTTTGTTTTACGAGACGAGGTGGGTTTGTGGTCAGTCGTCAAATCTGACGTGGTGGCTACGGGTGTCGAGGATTTGGATTAACCTCGGGCTGACGACTGGGGCGAATGGAATTACAAGGCTGTACATTTTTAACGTCACGAGGCATGTGCTTGCAAAAAAAAATTATACGAGATAAGAAAATGTTGTAGAGAAAAATAGCCGTTAAATTTTTAACGTCACAGAGAGGCCATACTTGCAAAATAAAATAAATAAAAAACAATTATACGAGATAAGTAAATGTTGTCGCGATTTGGTGGCGTATAGAGAAGAGAACGTCACAGGGATGCCATGCTTGTCACGATTGTGTGGCGTAGGAAGAAACAAATGTCACAAAGAGCGCCATTTGACATTTTTTATAAATAAATAATACAACACAAGAAGTCAAAATTAGAAACCCAAACTTTATTCAATAATAAACGTAACATTATTCAATAAACCAAAACAAAATTATTCGGTTCTCCAGCATCCGCCGAAACCAAATATGATGACGAGAAATACGGGTATCTCTGGCTGTGAGAGTTTCGGCAGCGGAGAAGCTTGTGGCATCATCTACGTTGTTTGTACAAGCCCGAAGCCACCCGTCCGTGAAGAACAAGAAGTGTTCTTCATTATCCTCAGGTTTTCCATTTTCAATCTTCACGGGATATGTGAGGTTATTGACTTTGAGTTCACAATTTCCTCGGACTATGCGATGGCCAAGTATCTGAACAAAAACCCTCGGGTATGTCCTACTCCAATAAAGTGATTATAATCCAATTAACAAAAATGAAAGTATATATTGACATGACACGCACATAATGTCAATTAAAGTATAACATATTACCACTCGTTGACGTGAAGTCGCATTGTGGTAAAAGTGTGCGAAACTTTCACTAGTATACTTTTCTGCGAAAGATTTGATCGACATGTAATTTGAACAATGAGATGAAAAATATTTGTGGAAATGAGATGTAAATTTCATGCTTAAATTGGAAACCACCACGACAAACCTGTCTGCCGTATCTTGCAACGTCCTTGTTTCACCGCGTTCAAAATTCTGCAGTCCGTGTTATTTATTGGGACCAACTTTTACTGCACAGCATTAGTGAAATAAATATGAAAACAACCACGTCACACACGCCCGTCAAACACACAAAATATCACGGTTTTTCGCATTTCAAAATTCTAACAGTCAACCTTATTTATTAAGGATTGTTACTCTGCAATAAATTAATTGGCATTAATGAAAAGAATGTCACTTCTCAAACATCTTGAAAAATGTGGTTGAGATTATCACTTAAATGCACCAACTAATACCCTGAAGCATTTAATGGGCATTAATGAAGAAAGTAAACGTCATTGTATCGCCACATTCAAAACTCCACTTATCTTAAATATTAGCCCAATTAAGATCGCGTAAAGTTATTAGCTCTATCGATTAAATATAATTTAAAAAGACTTCATCTTTATTTAAGAGTTAATTACTGACGATAGTGTAACCCGCCCCAATCGACGCCCGTGAGTTAAGATCATTCAAATCCTAAACCTTAGAAATTCGCTGATAGATGGATGACTTCATTTAAGCATTTCACTTTATTCATAAAAACAAATAAAACAAGATACATTTTTTGAAAGAAACGGTTTTTAAGAAAGCGATCCATCATGGTATTTCCCTAACCACACAACACAACGATATACAACAATCGCCAAAATACAAAATGTCAATATCTGACTTAGTAAAATTTGACATACAACAATACATAAATCCTTACAATAACGACAATAGTATGTGAGGATGTGACCGCCCGGCCAGCCCAGGCACGGTTACGAGCGAACAAGGAAATACTAAAATTTCCTTTTGTCGATACTTGATGAAAATGCGCCCGTAGAGAATAGAGACGCGAGAAGCTTAGTTAGTACGTATCCCGAGAGTGCAAATTAAATCACACTGCGGCTTACTTGATAGAAGATTAGTGAATTAACGTAAAGAGGTAAGATGAACAGATTGCTACACAACTCGAGGCCATAATAAAAAAAAAATATCATTAGTGAATTCATTATCAAAATACATGAATTTATGGAAACAGATCAACAACATGCTGTCGGCAATCAACACGTTGATACATACATAGCAATGCTCACTCGTCAACAAAAACTGCATTCACAAATAAGTAAATTAATCTACACCCGTGGGATAAATACTGCTTTCGGCTAACAATATTAAATACCTAATCAATCGATTCCGTTTCCACAAACTCCTTTAAATCACAACGTCCACTTAAAAATACAATTAATTTAGTTTCCACTTAACAATTCCATTTTAGAGGTTTAGGTCATTAACTACTCAACTTAAAGTTCTAATTCAACCTTAACACCTTTTAGCTTAATTCCCAACCTTACAACAATTTAGTTACCAATTATTAACTTAAGGTGGAAAGATTACTACGCGAGCATAAACAACTAATAAAACGATAAAATTTCAACCACCGCATCCTCTATTCCAATCGACCCTTTTCGATCAAACACTAGCAGCTTTAAATCAATTTCCTGTCTGTAATAATCCGGTAGCGACTTCAGTCAATTAATAAAGTAAGGTGTAGGTTAATGGGCTAATTAGCATTAAATTGGACCCACTTTTATATTTCATGTACTATAAATGTTGATGTTGGAAATTAATTGTCGTAACGAACTAAAGCAGTCGGATTTTCATCCGCATATCAAACAAGCCACCCGGAGAGGATAAAACAAAAAAAAAATCCCATCTCCGCCTTTCCCCCCGACACATGAACCCTCCCCTACTCCCATGAATTCTTTCTTCGATTTCTCCTCCATCCTATAGAGCTTTGGCCCCTCAAATTTGGAGAGTTTCCCACCGTCATCCTCTTGATTCAAGGTAAAGAGCCGAATCTTTTTAGGTATTTCATGAATTTCGAATGGGTTGACTCTTTGATGACTTTATTGTATTTCGATTGTGTACTCTGATAGATTACTTGGGCCTTAAATTAGTTGTTCTTGAGTTAAAGTTAAGCACATTTGGATGAGTAATTAAGTGGCGTTTAAAGGGACGTTGACTTTTGGGATTTAGTTGACTTCGGGTTTTGAGGTTTAATATTGCATATAATTATTATCTAGGCTTAGATTATAGTATAAGAGATGATAATAACCGATTTTTGGGGTAGAAAAGTGTTGGTGTAGTTGTGTTGACTTTCGAGTTGACTTCGGGTTGACTTTTTCCAAAAAACATTTTTAATGGTATAAGTATGTTCTTGGACCTTTATTATAGTTGTTTGAGGTGGACTTGTGATTTATAAAGTTGTTGAT
Source organism: Lithospermum erythrorhizon (assembly GCA_019722365.1). NCBI lineage: Eukaryota > Viridiplantae > Streptophyta > Magnoliopsida > Boraginales > Boraginaceae > Lithospermum > Lithospermum erythrorhizon. The sequence continues at coordinate 4,672 of JADFUC010000687.1, read as the reverse complement.
GTTGAAATTGTTTATTAGATTTGGTTAATGCTTGTCTTGTGAGGTTGTAGAGGTTGATAGAAATAGGTTTAGTTGGTTGGAGAGTTGATATTTTGGAATTGGTAAAATTGTTTGAAGTGTTAGGAATGGCATTAGAGAGGGGCGAAATGGTTGGAGTGTGGGTTGTTGATATTGCGTCGTTTAAGTTGCCGTTTGAGCAACTAGTAATATTTCACCCTAAAGTGGCTAATGGGTACTAAAAGTTGTTAAAAAGAAATTTCTAGCAGTTTGTAATGTCGTACTTTAGGTGTTTTGTTTGAACTCGGAAGGCGGAAAGGCTTTAACGGATCGATTGATTTCTCAGGCTAATGAATTTTAGCCAAAGGAATTGAGGATTTATCACTGTGATAATATTATTCGTTTGAGTGAAATTACTTGATAAAATAGATATGTGACTATATAATTGTTTATGAATTTATATGATAGTGTAATTTGTGAAGTTGTGAAATGTTGAATTGTATGATGGTTGTGTTATGTATATTATGGTAATGAGTTTATATGAGATTGTTGCATTATGTATATTATGGGTGCCATATTGAGATGGTTGCGTGATTGTTGCATGATTGTTCTATCTGGGGTTGTTGTAGTTGTTGTGATGTTAATTGAGTCGTGTGTGGTTATGTTCTGTCGTGGTTGGCATGTTTGGTGTGATGTTGGTTGTGGGTCATGTGCTTGGTTTCATATAAGGAAGTAGTCGCACCATATTAGGATGTTAAGCATGGAGTAGCATGTAGAGGTCATGCAATGAGATGGGGTTGTCAGTATGATATTGTATGGGTGATCGAAGGGTGAACGCTTCCAGGAAAGGATATGGTATTTATGGGTGGCGAAGGGTGAGCTTCCTTGGGGAAAAAGGATATGATATTATATTATGTTACATGGTGAGCTTTGCAGGAAAAGAACCATGACATTATATAAATGTCGGATGCAGTTATTATTGTGCATTGTCTTTGCGTTGCGGTGACATCGGTGGATATCATTGCGTCTGAAAATATTAATAATGTCATGAAATGCCGTTTAGGAGTTTCGTTATATTGTTGTTATTAGTATAACCGTTGTGTTTTGAGAATTTATGATGTTTTGCTAAGCAGTATTGTATTTGCCGTCTCGAGGATATAATATTAAGGTTAACGTAAGTTGAGTCCTACAAAATGTATATGTTGATGATGATTATTATTATTGTGATGCTATGAATATTTGGTATATTCTTTTATTGTATATATATATATACTCACATCATTAGATCTATATCTCTTTGTTGTGTACCTCATTCGGATGTGGATAAGTTACCACCCGGGTGATTCGTTTCCAACCAAGGTATTGTTTTACTGCCCAAACCTCGGTCAGTATGTGCCATTATGAGAAGCGGTTGAGTTAAGTGAGTAACCGTTGATTTTACTTAGATTGGGAGATGGGTGAAATTTAGGATCTCGGCGGTCGTCTTGCTTCTCCTTTATTTTGGTGTACTCGGACTTATTTTTGTTTTGGGTGTTGAAAATGTAAAGCTGTTTTATGGAGTAGCTATTTGGACTTGGTAATGTTATGAAGTTTGAACTTTGGATTTGGGTATTTAGGTAATGCTACGATGGTTAAACTCTGTATGGAAACATTTTGAACTTTGAACTGTTCACTTTTGTATCAAACTATAAGTTTATTTGATTTTTAAACGGGTTACTTTTATTGTCAACCCATCGTATGGTGACTTCAGGATCTCTGAGGTTGATGAGGCTACAACACCGAGGGCGTCGACTGAGGCTGGTTATTCTGAATTATGGTATCGAGCCAGGGTTCCGTTTAAGCTGGGTTTCACCGTGTGCACCGATCTAAGGTTTTTGTTAAATTTTGTGGCAGGTCTTTCATGAGGTCTAAGTGGTTATATCTTCTTTTTAATTTTGAGGATACTGACAGGAGTTGAGTTCTGTAGGATCGAATCGCGGACCTGCTTGAGGTAAAAGGTGCTTACAGGGTAGAATTTGAGAGACTAGCGTTGGTAGGTGATCTGGAGAGAGCCGTGGTAGATCTAGAGCTGAGGGTGCTAGAGCGAGCTACGTAGGCTAGAGGAAAGAGAGGGGCAGTGGTGATGAGCAGTGTAGACGACGGGTTCCAGGGAGGATGAATTTCCCGGAGGCAAGAGTAGCAGAGATTTTGGATGGGAATTAGGAGTGGCTTGAGGCACCGGTACGACCCCAGTGTGGCACTCCGAGGCGGAGGTTGGACCTTCATTGCTAAGGTTTCTGAAGAGGAGGCCACCTGAATTTCGTAGTGCCGCGACACCAGAGGTTGCGGTTGAATTTCTGGAGGCATTATAGAATAAGTTTGAACCGATGGGTTTGGGGGATGAGTTAAAAGTGAAATTTGGGGTGTACCAGTTGTCGGGAGGAGCTAGGAGTTGGTGGAACCGTATCCTGAATTTGATTTGCTTTCGAGGGAGAATCTTAGATCCGCAGGTTCGATTGGTGGAACTCTTTAAACAAAATTTACGTTTGGAGACTCGTATGTATCTGCGATAGAGAGAGTTGATCCGGTCTGACGAGGGAGAGGACAATTGTTCAGGTATGAGAGGATAGTTTGGCGACTTGTGCCGTCCGATTCGAAGTGTATTGAGCTATATAGAGGATCGAGGTTTTAAATCGAAATTCTGGTCGTGAGAAACGTCGCCTTGTTTACTTACGGCCAGTTTTCTGAGTTGAGAATGCTGACATTGCGGTGGAGAGGACATACTTGAGAATCTAGAGGTGAAAGGGGGTGATATCTGAGACGGGGATTCGGAGGAACTTTAGAGCCACCGCCCAAGATAGAGCCATTTCAATGCGCCCATCGACCAGATTTTAGGGGAGCTTTCTCGGCGTCTAGGTACCCCTAGAATGAGTGGTTTTCACGGTGGTATTTCTGGTGTTCCGGCGAGTGCATATTGATATTACCATTATTGGGCCAGTGGGCACAAGAGAAATTGTGGAGTACAGTAATGTTTCGATATCGTGACCAAGGCATTTTGCGAATGTGTGTCCTTCGTAGGTAGATACGAGGTAAGCCGACCACTTCAAGCTTAAACACAGTTTTAGGAGCGGTGGATCTCGGGGTAGTCGAGGTGGACGGTTTGGAGGACGATAGAGTGGGGCCGAGTTGGTGGTAGAGCGGAAGCCGGGTGGGGGCGAGCTGACGATGCTCGTGGGTGCTTGGCGGGGCAAATCAATGCGATCACCTTGGCAGGGAAGCCGCGGGATATCCAGTGAATGGTGACAGTACCACTATCTTTTTATATGGCACGATCTTTCGATCTTGTTTGGTGCAGGCCACAGCGCTCTTTATATCTCGAGAACTTGGGCGCTTGAGGCTACGCTGAGTTATGAATACTAACGGTACATTTTAATAATAATGACACCGGTGGGGAGGTTGGTTGAAGTAATTGAGTTTATAGAAATTGCCCCTTAAGTGTTGATAACCATGTATTAGAGGTAGACCTATTACCCTTTGAATTAGTAGATTTTGACTTAATTTTGGAAATGGATTGGCTGGGAAAACACCATATTTGTAATAAGTGTGTAAGAAATTGTGTTTCTTAATACCCAGATGGCTGAATTACGAGTTGTCGGGGATAGAGTTTTACCGTCTTGTTTTGATTTCGGTGTTAGAAGCTATTAAGTTATTGAGCAAGGGATGTATGGGTATTTGGGTTATGTAGCAGTTTGAAGAAAGAGTATCCTAAGCAGAAATGTCGGATTGTGAGAGAATTTGAGGATGTCTTTCGAAGATTTGAGGCCACCTCCAGCGAGAGATTGAATTTTCGATTGAGTGGTACCGGGAGCGACCGATATCTATGGCACCCGTCTGGGGAATGGCTCGGCGAGTTGAGGGAGTTGAACCGTGATTGCGGGGAGTTGTTGGAGAAGGGTTTATCGGGCAGTTATTCTGCATAGAGATTAAGCGTATTGTTAAATCGAAAGAAGGATGGATGTGAGGCTTTGTATTGATTACAGGCAATTGAGCAAGTGACTATTAAAAATGGAAGGTACCCGTTGCAAGAGTTGATGACCTTTTCAGTCAGGATGCAAAGTCTTTTCAAAAATTGATTTGAAGTGCGGATATCTGATTGAGGATTAAGGAAGATGATATATCAAAATCGGCCTTCGAAGACGAAGATCTGAGGCACTATGATTTCTTAGTGCGTTTGGTTTGACAAATGCCCAGCTGACTTTCATGGACCTATTGAGCGTGTTTTCGTGAGTTCTTTAGACAGGTTGGTTGTATTCGTGGCGACATCTTAATCTATTCGAGGAGTGAGTTGGAACATGGCATGAGGAAAATGTTAGAAACATGATTGTCAGTTATGCATAAGTTTTCAAAGTCTGCGAATTTTGGTTGGGGAAGGTACAATTCTTAAGGTCATGTCATCTCGGTGAAGGTGTTAGTTTGAGGACCCTGAAAAGGTGGAAGCGGTGATGAATTGGGAGAGAGACTACAAGTGTGGTGAGCGAGAAGTTTCTGAGCTTAATAGGGGTATAGAAGATTCATACAAAGACTTTTAAGATTGTCGCTTCTCCGATGACCAAGTTGACGAGGTACCATTTGTATGGGCTGAAGAGTGTGATATGCCTTTTAATGAGTTGAAGAGGAGATTGACTCTGACGCTTGT